>LPNX010693189.1:372679-395104 GCA_001517045.1 Pseudotsuga menziesii
AAAAAATACTAGGGGATTTTGGTTCCCTAAAGGACAGCAGCTATGTCTTAAGTGTAAATAACCAAGGGGTGTTATTGGAAGCCTATCCCCTTGATCCTACCTAACTACAAAAGTTCTTTTATGTTCCCCAAGTGGGGTTAAAATGTTGGTTGATTTAAGTAGTTTATAGGTCTCACTTGATTTAGATGACAGAGTGTGTGCTTGTGAAGTTATAAACCTAGAAAAGAAGTGCCAGGGCGACTTCATAAATATCAATAATGCTGAATTAAAAAACTTTTATCATGCCAAATTATTGGAATAAAGAATGCTAAATTTTTTTTTTTTTTTTAAAACAATGCTGTAAAAAGATAACAAGAATAATGGTGCAGAAAAGGCTGTAGGACTGCAGGAAATATGGCAGCAAAGGGGCTGGTGTCAAATACAGCAAAAATTTTGCAGCAATCAGGCCGCGGGTTTTGACGAAACAGGCGCGCTCAGATCGCGGTTTTTTGGTTGACAACGGCGGTCGGACCACGGGTTTGGACGAAACAGTCGTACTCATATCGCGGTTTTTTGGCTAACAGCGGCGGTCGGACCGCGGGTTTGGATGAAACAGTCGCGTTCAAATCGCGGTTTTCTGGCTAACAGCGGCGGTCAAACCGCGTGTTTGGATGAAACAGTCGCGCTCAGAATGTGGATAAGGGCTGGACAGGCGCGGTCGGGACGCGGTTATGGGGCTAAAAGTCGCGGTCGGTGGCGGCCAAAAAGCGACGGCCGAAAGTAAAAAATGGAAAATAAAAAGACTAAAAAAGCTAGCGGAGTCGCCAAAACTATAGCTAGGGTTTGAGCCCTAGCTTGTACGAATGAGTACCTACTAAGGACAATGGATTCCTTAGTAGCAGTTCAATGAAATATGAATTAAAAGCTATAACTTGAAGTAAAAAGATGTTAAACAATAATGAGAATTAAATCTAAACAAGTGCATTAAACAAAACAGTAAAAAGTAAATAACATAAAACGAAAGCAGTAAATAGTAAATAATGATCTTTATTGATGTTACCTCCAATGTGGAGGTGGGTGAAGTCTGTTGCGTTGGTCCGATGTCGGTGGCTCCGAGCTTCAAGCTGCTTCTTCTCTTTCTCCAATGGTGGAAATGGGCCAAAAGGGGCTCTTACGGTGAAAGTAGCTTCAATGGTGAGCTATGGTTTCACGGTGAAAGTAGCTTCAATGGTGAGCTATGGTTTCACGAGCAATTTTGGCAGAGGCAGGATACTTGCGATTGTGGATATGTAATAAGGGGTTTCCACCCCTTATTTATAATTGAAAACCATGCAGTTTTAGGGTTAGGGTTTCAGCTATTTAGGGTTTTTTCCTCATTTCCTCATTATTTTATATTTTTTATTCCTTTTTTGCTTTTTTGGAGGAATTTTGGATATTTTTGGAGGAAAAGAGGGTTTTATGGCCTTTTGGAGGCACTTTAAGCATTTTGGAGGCTTTTTGCATGGTTTTATGGGTTTTTGATGGAAATATGGTGGGAAAATGGACAAAATGAGCCATGTAATGGGGTAGATGAGGTAGTGAACCCTTTTTGGGTGATAACAGGGGGGAAATATTATAATCAGATATTTGCCTTCTTAAAAGGTAGGATTCCTACCACACTCCTCCCAATTGAGGAATTGGTAATAGCATACTACAAGGGTTTTCCTACAACCATTTCTATGTGGGTCAAACGTTCTCACAAGACAACTGTACAACTTTCCTTTGCTAAGGACTTTCTTGTAGAAAAGGACATGTATGGTCTTAAAGATAATTTGAAACAAGAACCTAAATGACCTTCTACTTCAAGGAGAAGGAAAGAACATGTTCCTAAGCCCACGACCTTAGATAAAGACCCTTATGAGATGGACTATGTGAAGAAATTCCTGCAAAGGATTTCCAATCATTAGAGGAAATTTGGGGTCTAAAATGGGCCTTATAAGAAAACGTGCCAAAATAAGTTTTTGTGAGTTGGAATTCAAGAACCAATAGAATTTCAATAAAATAAGTCAACCATAATGGTTGAATTGACATATTTGTCATTAAAAAAAACTACTTTTTTGTTCGTATTTTTGACATATCTCATTGCGTTTTTACTAAAATTTCGATCGGGAGAGCTCATTGGATGCAGAATTTGATTCTACATCCAACGAGTACCTGCACTGCATACTTTTGATGGACCCCGCTACCCCAAAAACAAGAAATACCTAAAAAAACGTGATGATGACATCATCATTACATTTTTTTAGGTATTTCTTATTTTTGGGGTAGCGAGGTCCATGAAAAGTATGCAATGTGGGTACTCGTTGGATGCGGATTTAAATTCCACATCCAACAAGCTCTCCCGATCGAAATTTGAGTAAAAACACAGGGAGATATGTCGAAAATACGAACACAAAAAGTAGTTTTTTTCTTTCTTCCTCCAAAATTAATCAATATTATTTTATTATTTTAACTATTATTTTATTATTTTCCTTAGGAGGCCCATTTTAGACCCCAAAATTCCTCTAATGGATATGGTCGATCTCAAGAGAGAAAATGGTGGTAACCAGGGAAATAATAGAGGTTAGGTAAAGCCACCACCTAGGATACATTATCAACCTCCTTTAAATCAACCGCATCCAAACCCTAGGGAAACTATTACTTTAGATGAGATTTAATCTATTTTCAAAGCCCTAACCTCTACTCCAGATACAAAAAGTGATGGTAGAGAAGAAACTACAGAAACTATACCTCCTAATAATGAACACAATCTATTTATCAATACCGTTAATTGTTTTTCAGATTTTCCTATGGCCAAAGAGGAACAGGAGGAAGATACAAAAACTGTTTTTTATTTGCAACATTGCTACAATATCAGGAGTAAAGTCTTACCATCACAAAACACTCCACCAACAATGTCTGCATAGATAACAAGTAAGACACCCTTGGTGAAGGAAAAGTTAATTCCTGAGGTTGAGTACAATCTTATATATGATCTAAATATGTCTAAAGATAACATATCTCTTTTTGAGCTTCTTAATATACCATCTATTAGAGAGGGTTTTCCCAAGAACATGGTATTGAATAGGTCAAGAGAAGCAAAACCATAACTTAGAAGTTTTTACACAACCTCAGTCCCAAAATTATGCTACTAAGAATCTTCCACCTTGTATGTTGACCTTTGATATTTTCAATAGAAATGTCCATAACTATATGATTCACTCAAGGAAATCTTCGAATGTTATGCATGTTTCAGTATTTAGAAAGTTAAATGTCGTGTGGGAGTCTTTCCGTACCCACATAGTGCAGCTAGATAGATCCAGGTAAAAGTCTTGGGTGAGTTGAAAAATGTTCTTTTAACATTTTCTATTGATCCCATAATACATTGAATAGTAGACATCATAGTGGTTGATGTATTGAAAACTTATGGTATGTGATTAAGCAGAGATTGGTTTGAAAAAATGAAGGGATATTTACCACAGACTGGTCTCACTTATGGATTCCATAAAATCGGAGGCCAAATAAGATTAAGATATATAGGGAGCCTCTTATGAAATAGAAAGTCACTGATCTCAATGATCCATACGAGCCTGCAGGTTTTGTAAATTTGGTTGTTCAACATTACACTTTTCACTCCTACTTTGGTGATCTGCCTGCTCATACTTCTCTCAATCATAATACCAACAAATTGTCCGATATCAATAACTGTAAAGTTTTTCCATTTTTTGGTGATATTGTACATAATGTGTATAATGTTAATACAAATTTTAGATTATATTTATCTTCATGGTCACTCTTTTTTCATGGGTCGAGGTCCAAATATGGTACCGATGCTGGTTGTGTGCTTAGAGACCCGAAAGGTGCAAAATGGATGATTTCTTGTAGATTGGAATTCTAGTGCACCAATAATATTGAGGAATATGAAGCATTGGTACAAGGATTGAAGAAATTAATTGATTTGGGAACCAATATCATTCATTACTATGGAGACTCAGAGATCATAGTAAAACATGTAAGAAGCCATATTCATTTCTGCAAGTCCTCATCTTTTGAACTATAAAAAATTAGTAAGGGATATGACTAATTTTTTCCAAGCTTTCAATGTTAAGTTTGTCCCAAGATCAAAAAGATTTGATGCTGAACTATTGGACAATACTACATCTAGACTCATCCCACTGGAAGGTCTCTCTCCTAAAACATTTTCCATATAACTCCTGTATAAGCCCTCCATACCAGACAATGTTACCAATTGGAAGATATTTGACAATGGTGTTCAAATTCTATATTTACTCGCAACACAAGATACCTTTAAGAACTTTTCCATAGATGAGATTGAATGCAAGAAATCGTTGTCTGATAATGTATTTCCTTCCAATCCAATTCCCAAGTCAGTTTTGAACTTAGAGAGGATTTATGGTTTACAAGATAAATTCAAAGGTAATCCTAATTGGAAAGCACAGATTTCTACTCTCAATCACAAGACTATTAACTTTGGTACTGATTACAATCCTTAGTTTATCAATATAGGCCTTACTTGTTCTCTTGAACAAGAGAGGGTTTTGGTTAAGTTGTGTAAAGAGTACAAAGATGTTTTTGCATGGACCTATGATGACCTGAAAAATTTTGATCCCTCCATCATCCATAACAATATACCATTAAATCCTGATATTAAGAAATACCAACATAAGTTAAGGAAAATGCATCCAAGTCTAGAGCCTTCCATAAATAAAGAACTTGACAAATTTCTGAAAGCAAGAATTGTTTTTCCTGTCTAATAGAAAAAATGGATTTCTAATTTAGTTCCTATTCACAAGAAAATTGGAGAAATCAGATTATGTGTGGATTTCAAGAATCTCAATAGGGCATCTGAAAAAGAAAACTATCTAGGTCCATCCATGGAACAGATCTTACAAACAATATCAGGTGTAGATATTTTTACTCTCCTTGATGGTTTTTTAGGGTATAACCAGGTTCTAGTGACAAACTTTGACCAACCTAAAACCTCTTTTAGGAAACCCTGGGCACGTTTTCCTATAGGAGGATTCTCTTTGGGTTGATTAATGTTGGTGCCACCTTTTAGAGAGCTAGGAATATAACATTTTGAGGTTTGTTACAAATATCTATTGTCATTTAATTAGATGATATTACGATTTTTACAAAGAAGTGACATGACTATTCACTAGCTTTGAGGCATGTTTTTTACAGATGTAGAAAATATGGCATTTCTTTAAATCCAAAGAAATCGGTTTTGCAATCCTTGAAGGAAAATTTTTGGGACTCATTGTTTCTAAAAACAAAATAATAATTGATCTTGAAAGGGTGGAAGATATTGAAAAAATTAGTCTTCCTGGTTCAAAGAAAGCTATACAGTCTTTCCTAGGAAATATTAATTTTGTCAGAAGATTTGTACCTAAATTTGCATAGATGGTCAGAAATCTTTAGGACTTGGTGAATGAGAATTCTACATTCAAATACTCATATGTACATAAGGATGCATTTAAAAGAATCAAGAAGGAAATTATGGAGGCTCATGCATTGTTGCCTCCTGATTTTTCAAGAGATTTTGTATTATACACTTTTTCCACTGACACTTCATATGCTATTATGCTCACATAGATAAATAATGAGGATGCTGAAATCCTCATGTCTTTTATGAGATATATGTTCAAAGGAGAATACTTGAATTATACATAGATAGAAAAACAATCCTATACTGTCTACAAGTCTGTGAAACATTTCAGGCCCTATCTACTGAAATCGAAGACAAAGATGATAGTCTCATACACAACAGTAAGGAACATGCTGATTCAGAAAGATTTGAGAGAAAAAGGAGCTCACTAGATGACTACATTCTAGGAGTGTGATTTGGAGATAAAAACTTCTAAAATGGTAAAAGGGAAGGGTTTATGCTTGTTGGCAGCCCAATCCAATATTCTATAGAAAGAATGACAATGTATTCATGAAGAAGAAATGTCAGATGATGCTATGTATGTAATTACTTCCCTAACATCCGAATGGTATGATGACATTATATTTTATCTCATTCATGGGTATGCCCCTCTAACCCTCGACTTCAAAAAGCATATAAAAATGAGACTAAAATCAACACCTTATCGGTTTTTTTATAATGTGTTGTTTTGCAAGAATTTTGATGGTGTCTTTCTCAGGTTCCTTGAAAAACCGGAAGCTGATAAAATTTTGGTTGATTTACATGTAGAGCCTATAGGTGGACATTAATATGGAGAAACCATGACCCACAAGGTATTAAGAGAAAGATATTTTCATCCCACCTTGTTTAAAGATGCTTATGACCTTGTTAGGAAATGTGAACTATGCCAAAAATGTGCTAGAAAATTAAAGAAACCAACCTTTACTCTACAACCTGTCATGGTCTAGTACCCTTTTAAGGAGTGGGTACTGGATTTTGTTGGTCCTATATCTCCTCCATCCTCATTGTAGCACAGGTACATTCTGACTACAACTGATTATTTTACCGGTTGGGTGGAAGAAATCCCATTAAAGGTTGCTAACACTAACTTGGTCACATATTTCTTGGAGAGTAATATCATTACCAGGTTTGGAGTACCTGACTCTTTGGTTTTTGACAACACTTCTTATTTTAATTCTATTGATCTTACCCATTATTCCCTTGAGAAGGGGATAAAGGTGAAATACTATGCTAGTTATTACCTAGAAGGTAATACCCTAGTAGAGTCCTCTAATAAAAATTTAATCAATATCCTTAAGAAGACTATAGCAGATAACCATAGGGATTGGCATACTGAACTCTTCAATGATTTATGGGAAGATAGGATAATTCCTAAAGTTTCTGTTGGTAATTCTCCCTACTATTTGGTCTATGGAAAAGAAGTTGTCTTACCACCAAACCATTTTCTTCCATCATTACACATTGCTCAGTCTTGTTCACAAGATACTGATTCTTCCCCTTTACAATATAGAATCGATACCCTTCTTAAATTAGAGGAAGAAAGGGAAATGTCTAGGAACAAGCTGTAACATCTCCAACAATAGGTCAATATGTTATTTGATGATAAGTTGTCCATGAATCATCAATTTGAGATTTGGGATCTAGTACTCAAGCGGGACAAGCCCCAAAAGTAAAAACAAGAGTACACAAAGTTTCAACATCTGTGATTAGGGTCATTCATTATTACAAAAAATATCATCTTTGGTATTGTTTGCTTGCCAACGTTGGAAGGTGTTACTGACACCTTTTCGACAAATGTTCAACTCAATAAATATTTATCTCGAGGTAAGTTTACTTACCTGTACATAGTGTGTGGTTTTGATTGGTTTCAGTTGTTTTGATTGGCTTTGATTTGTTCTATTTTTTCTTTTCTTTTACAAGACTTTATGTACCCACAATAGCTAATGCATGTTGGTAAAGCAACTTATCCTAAAAATTTTTTTACTAAGAATTTGGATCTTAATATGCCAAAAACTCTTAGGTTTGGACTAATATTCTTTTGGGAAAGAAATTCAAGTTCTATTGTTGGATTTATCTATATGGAAATCCATGTTTTTGATGATAAATATATTTATTGTCCTCATAATAATGGGGAAGTTGTTAAAAACACTTTTTCATTCTTGCCTGATATTATGGTGATTACAGTAGTACATCTATAATAGCTTCTCTAACCTTTAGGTTTACTTCTAAATTAACCCTTGTCACCTGGGAAAAAAATAAATAGATACATCAATGAATGTAAGTTGCAAGATAGGGGGTCTTATTACAAGCCATCCTATCATGTTCATAATTTGTGAATGACATTACCATCAGTTGGTTCCTAAGACATGGTAGTGGCTTGCAATTTGCATCACAATTTATTCTTCTTAATGAAAAAAGATTTATCTCTTTGTGCTCAATGGTAGGAGGTCATATCACAATCCATCCTAACCATGTTCATGGATAATGCTTGGACTGAAATTACTAATAGGTGGTTACCAGGCCATGGTAATTTCTTTTGGTGTAAAAACCAAAAGACAGGGAGTCTCTTTACGGAGCTAGCTTGTTCAGTTTCCAGGTAAATTCTATGTATGGAATTGTTCCCTAACATGAAAATGTTCTTACAACTGGGTTTGTCTTGTTTGTAATAAAAAAAAAGCAAGGAGAAGAAGGTATTGCTAAAAATTTAGAATAAAAAATCATATTAACTAGGTGATTTTGGTTTGAATGTCATGACTTAAACCTAGGGTTTTCTACATAATCTTATCTTTAACTACGTATCATTGATCTTTGTTGCAGGGATTTCTTAGCATTCTTTACAACTTTCCAATCTATTGAGTATTATTATCAATGATCACACGTGTGTGTGATACAAATTAGGTATTTTTCTCTACTAGATCTGGTTGTTTCTCATTTGAGTTTACTATTGAACTCGATATCTTTATACTGACATGTTTTCTTGCAAATTTTATGTTGAAGGTACCAGAGTTAATTTCTTTTCCCCAGCAAGTCACATTTGTCGCTACCTGCAATAGATCCCTATTTTCAATAATCAAAATAGGGTCCCACATTGACTAGTTTTTCTATTCATTCCTTACTTAGGGCGGATATAAAGTTATAAGTACTTTGTTATTTTGTGTGGATTGAACATATTTCTTCAGTAAACCTTTTTTGGGGGATTTTTTGTCTTTCACGACCTTGTTATGTATTTTCAAACATTTTATAAAGTTTATGATTCCACGCTTTCCAATTTCAGAAGAGGAATTTCCTTTTCCGAGGTATGTTGAAGTCTGTTCTCCAATTTCTGACATTTAGGATTCCATAAATCTTATGTTTTCTAATAAGGAGCACTCTAAATTCTGATTTTTTATTTCCTATTTCTGATTTCTGAGTATCGAAAGCCAGAAATTCCAATTTTTGTTAAATTTATTTGGTGTATTCCCAATTTCCGATTTCTAACATTCCGGATATCAAAAATCTTATATTTTCAAATAAAGAACAATCCATTTTCCAATTTCTGATTTCCTATTTTCAGGTGTCAGAAACCAGAAACTCAAGTTTTTGTTGAAGTGATTTGTTGTGTTCCTGATTTTGGATTTCCGATATTTCGGACCCTGGATATCAGAAACATCTTTTTATTTATTTATGATACTATTCATCTTTCCGACTTCCAACTTTTTCTTTCCTATATTGGAAACCAAAGATCCCACATGGTTTTTTTTACTGAATGATCGTTTCTCGATTTGCAATTCCCTATTTTCAGAAATCAAAAATCAGAAACCATGAAAATTGAAACTTGTCAAATCCTATGTCCTATTCCGTCACCTCGATCTAAGCCATCCATGTATGCAAAATCTATGGCCCAGGTTATTTTGGATGTTTGGTCTTAGGGTTTTAAATTTCAAAGTTACAAATGTTGTTTACCATTTTTCCAGTGCTTTTTCACTGTGCTCAGGTTTTTTACTATCCATTTTATCTATGCCCCAGCGCATGGAATTGCGGTTTTTGGAGCATTTTCATCGGTAATTTTTCACTGCCTGACCATTTTGTTTTGGATTGTTTTTTTTGTTTTGTTTTAATTGAACTCATGTCATTATCAAACATGGTGTCCAAGATCGAATCAGATAAGGCATCCACCGCATCTAGGAACACCAAGTCAAAAATGACTCTTCAAAAGAAGAAGAATAAAGACCCTAATGGTCATGTGTTTACTAACACTAGTGGGTGCTTGTTTGATACCTTATATTTGGACTGGTCCAGAATTTACTACATATTTGATAATGATGATTTTTCCAATGTCACCCATGAACAACCCTCCTATCTCCATATTTTTAATTCCCAGATCCACTGCATCATTGCCAGACATCCATTCATGCCCTACATAGGCCCTATTAAGTGGGAATTGGACCATGTCGACCCTAAGGGGTACTCATTTTATGAAACGGATATATACATGTTTCTTTGTTCCATCCTGAGGTATTCTCTAGGGCTTATGATTTGGGACAACCCAAACAACTTCTCTTATCGAAATTTTTTGATGAAACTCTCTCCAAGTTCAATTAAGAATAAGTAGTAAAATCTTGGTTGGAAGACCCAACATTATTTGTTCTTGCTTCACTTCCGGCATATCCAATTTCCTAGTTTAGAGAACCCTTCTCAATGTTGGAAGCCATATTTTTTTGGTTGTATGGGTTACCAAACTGTTCCTCATTTAGAGCACAATGGGTTCCTATGGCACACCATATTTTGCTCATAGAAGATTCTTTCAATTGGGCTCAAATTTTGTCCTGCAATTCACGAGACAAAATTGACAAGTATCAGAAAACCCCATCCAACCAAAAGTCGTATTTCTATATGTAAGGGTTTGTGGTGGATGCATTCTACCCATGTTCTTCTTTCCCAGTTCTAAATTGGTATTGGGACACAAAATCGCTGCCCATACATATATATTTCTCTAATATGTGGGAATATAACTTCATCCCATGGGTTTATGAGCTGTGTGACCTATTTCTTGGGCCAATGTATTTCAAAAATTTCAAGATTGATGCTCCTGCATTATCTAAAGGTGCTATGGCACTAATTTAATTATATAAAGACTGGTATGTAAGAGAATATTTCTCTTACATAAGAATTGTGGGCAGAATTACAATCCACCAGCTTCCCAGGATAGTCCTTGACCACATGGTATTGCAAGAGTTTGCTTGTTAGAATGTCATTGATGGGGTTTCTACCAAGTTGATAATGCATAAGAAAATGGCTTGGCCTAAATTTCCTATATGTCTTGACTCTCTTGTGTTACACAACCCAAACCATGCATCCCTGCTGGGTAAGGACATTTCTGTTGTGAATTTGGGAGAGGCATCTAAGAGAATGCATAACCCAATGGCTTATTTGTCAAACCTCTTCGCACATGAAGACGCTAGATTTCATTTGTGCATGAAAGTGATCCTCATGACTCCATGTTCTGAGTGGCTACACATTTTCTAGGAAGTAATGAATAAAGTCACTGATCCAGACACCAAGTCCCATCTATACAAGTACTAGAAGGATCTCAAGGTAAGAAATATCCATGAAAGGAAAGATAAAATTGAAATAAAGAAAAATATTTAGAAGGAGAAAGAAAAAAAAGAGGCAAGAGAACATGCAGCAAGTTCTGTTGCTGCCCTTGCTACTCTACCCAAGGATAAAGATAAATGTGTCCTTGAAGTCCGATCTAGTCCTTGTCTTACTACAATGGAAGCAATAATGCAGAAAGGGCAGAATTCAAGAGAAATATTGAATTAATCAGCTCCCAACTATAGACCCATGCAGAGATGGTTGCAACCCAGCCTAAGAAACAAAAGATTCAAGTGAGCAAAGAATAGACAAAACTACAGTAAGATCCCGTAAAAGAAAAGCTAATGCCTTTGCTCGTTATTGTTAAATGAGAGCAAGCCCCTGTGAAAGAACCTGATGCACAAAATTTAATTTCTTTATCTTCATCTCATATTCAAATTCATGATGTGCATAGTGATATGGACGTAGAAGATGACCCTACTACTAACCTAGAATCTATTTTGACTACCCTTTTTTCATCCATTCCAAATCTCCAAGGTTTTCCCAATATGTTAGGTTAATAATATTCCCAACAATCCTATTCCAATATAAATTTATCACTAAATATGGGAGATAATACTATAATTCCCACAATTTAAGTTGACTCACCTATTCATACTTCTCCTCTTCCCCTTTCACAACCTCACCCTATCACAACATCCCCGATTCCCCAACTTTCTTAGGAGGACATCCCTTTTGCCTCTATGACTTTTCCTCACAAAGAAGTTTTTTCGATATCCGATCTTTTTGCATCCCTTACTTATACCTCTCCTTATGCTCCTATGAATATCCCTCCCCTCAGAATAGGCATTCCCTTAAACCAAACCCAAACTGATCCCCTGGTTACCATCCACCACCAAACTACTTCATCATCAAAAGTGATGGTAGATTTTGGAGAGGATGTAGTGCTATCAATGGGAAGATACTATTGGAGCAAAAAGGACAAATCAGTGGTAAAATGGGGAGAAAAGAGAGGAAGATAAAGATATGCCAAATAGGTGCCTGCTCATAATTAGGTGATTTGGAAGTAAGATACCACTGACGTTCAACAAGGAGCATTGGACAGAACAACTATAATGGAAGTTTTTGCAAGTGCAAATTTTGACTTAGTTTCAAAACTAAGTTTGGTTCTTGCTGATAAAGAAAAATAATTGCAGAAATCCAAACTATATTTGTAAGCAACAGAGCATAAACATGAACAAGAAATTAACCTGCTGAAGCAAAAGCATGAAGAAACAGTTTGACACTAGAAGGAGAAAGATAAACAACTTAAACTACATCTTGGGAACGACGATGTTCTAAATCAGAAGCAAGTAGAACTAATTGTCCTTATTAATCTATAACTAAAAGATGCCTATCTAGCCTCAAAATCCTCCTCCTTTATAGGACTAACATCAGAAGAATTCAAATAGGTACTCTGTAGAGTGCATTAAGACTTCCAACAGGCCATGGTAGATATGTACACTTGTTTCAATGAGATGTAAGGGTTGTATGAAGAGTTTGATAAGCACTATGAAACCTTTGAAATCCACCATGTTTTCCTGAGAACAACATCTACAACTTTGCAATAGGTGACAAGTTGGAAAAAGCATATTAAAGAAAACCCGTATGATATACCAATATTGGACAATCTGCAGGATAAAACCAATGAGGTTACTATTGAGACATGGGAAGGTATCTAGGACTCAGTGGAGACTCTAATCAATGAAGGACATAAGGCTTGTGAGTAAATATGGTCAGATGCTGAACCTTTGCTAACCTATTTGGACTTGCCTCTTTTGAAGCCAATTAGTTAGGAACCTTTGCCTAAGCTTCAGTTGCAACTAGTGGAAACAAGTTTTGATGATGACAAGGAACCGATCCATCAAATAGATCTGCTCACAGTGTAAGATATTTGGAAATGGATCGAGGTTCCTCATGCTTCAATATCTCAAATAGAGGTGTTCGTCAAAGAGTGGAGAAAGATAAAGGAAGAGGAAGACTTCCTCCCAAATTTGTAAAATGGAAATCCAGTTACGGCATGCCCATTTCAAGGATATCGATGAGCTTATAGACCTATATTCTAAGTGGTGTTCCACTCTTCACCAATCCTAAAACTATTTGATTTTGTAATCTCACATTTTTAGAATTTATTTAATTTCTTGTAAAATATGTAATCTTATTTAAGGATGTAATTTCTCAAGTAAAGGGGGAACTTTTCAGAGAAAAAGCTTACGGAATGCATATGAGACAAGACTACCTAAAACATGATAGAGAATTTTGTGGTTTTACTACTTTGTAATGTGTTGTAGATTAATAAAATTGTAGTTATCTCACATTATGTTCCATGGTTATTCATTGAATGTTTTTAATGAATTTTAGATTATCTCCTAAATCTGTTTGGATCACTAATTATCACATATCTTTTATATGTTGGCTCTTGTATTGATGTTTCTATGCTGTAACTGACATATGTAATGCGAACTAAGTGAATGTGTTTGTTTAGTGTATGGTATCTTCTATGCCCATGATGATTGATTGTCAATCTATGAATATTGATTTGTGAATTAATATTGTCTCTTGGGTTTGTTGCGTATATCCAATACTTTAGACAGAACACTTGGCAATTATATTTGATGAGTTAGTCTTAAGATAGTTGTAAAGAGTAATATTGATCTGCATGTTTGCATCTTAATTATTTTCACTTTTCATCTGTTACTTTTCACAAGAATCTTAAGAATTAAGTTAGATATTACTTATTTTATTTTTCTCAATTGAACCTTACAACAGATCTTCTAGATATAATAAAATCTCATGCTAGTGGAGGCCTTGTATCCATAGTTTTTAGCCATTTCAAACAACTTGAGGATAGAGTCTTCTTTGCATGAGAATGATTCGAAACCTTTGGTTGGGTTATCTCCTTGTCTTGGCTACCTTGTATGATTTTCCTACTACCTACACATCGGGCTAGTAAAAAAATGGCACTAGAAGGAGGGCCATTCTGGAATATGTCAAAGATAAAACTGACTAAATCTCCTATAAATAGATCACCTATGGTTAATAGAAGCCATGTAAAAGATTCTACATCCAGAACATGACTTGAAGAATATGCGGAAACCATTCCTCCCATTTCTTTTGTACAAACTGTTCTTGGTAATCCACTGCAAATTCTATTTGTTTCATTGATAAGGGGAACCCTAAAAATGGGACAATTGTTAAAGCACACTCAATACCAAGCCATAAGGATTGAGCAGAGAGACAAAATCAATTGAAGCCTCGCAGACGCCTTACCATTAGTACATTATTCTCTGGTGAGTGCAAGTTCTCAAAAAACCCCTAAACAAACAATAGTTTCCAATATCCAGACAAACCAGTTATTTGATCAGAAGATCAATCTCCCAGAGATCCACCTAGGCTTTTCGATTCTTCACCACCTACAACACCCCCCTCATCACCTTCTTCCTTCGAAGAATCCTTGGAAAATGAGTCTTCCTCAGAGTGTTTTGAACATCCATCAATAAATTTACTCGAACACAAATTTCTAGAAGGACCTATAGCTGATGACCTTAATAGACCATGGTTGGATCTAGATGTAGTTCTTATCCCATGGAAATTACATAAACTTCCAAACAACCCTGAGAAATGGCTGCCTAGATTCGATCCAAATGATAGAATCCTTGTAGAAGATCATGTTATGATCTATATGCTTGCTATAATATTGAGAAACATAATTCATGAGGATGCTGTATGTAGGTTATTTCCTTACACTTTCGAGGGGCAGGCGTCGACTTGGTATTTTGCATTAGAATCTTCCTATATCAACTCTTGGAAATAGTTCAAAGCATTATTTCTCCAAAATTTTGGAGATTATAGTAATTTGGAGGATCTAGTCATTGAGTTGTTATAATTTAGGATAAATCCTAATGAAGGGGTGAAAGATTAGAATCAGAGATTTTTTGGATTAAAAAAGGATTCCTACCACACTCCTCCCAGCTGAGGAATTGCTAATAACATACTACATCAAGGGTCCTACATAATCTTATTGATGTGAATCAGTCCATAAAAAATGATTATTATCTCTGTAATATTGTAATATTTTCGTTCAATAATATCACATGTTAAGTTTTCCATGAATGAGCTTTTATTTGCCCATAGATGAGGGTTTTGATGAGTTTAATGTAATGGTAAATGAGTAATGGCCATGGGAAGGAGGATGAATGATGTAATGTGTTAAATAATAATATATTATTCTCTTTTAAATTCCACTATCATTTCTTATGTCATTTTGATATGAATTTCATGTTTTTTTGTACACCCTAGATAGATGACTAGGAAAAATTTACCAGTCTCACAATTTATTTAATTCCGGGAGGTATGTGCATCATAATGAAATTATGTAAGTTAATATGTGTTTTTATTTGATACCTATTTCCATAAAAAACTTCAAACTAAAATTTCATTGGGTCTGTACCTGGTTTGAAAAGCCTCCTTTGTGTAGGGCCTTCATGGGTCAAAAATGCAATATTTTTCCAATTCTTTCCTAGCAGCCCCAAATCCTTCCAAAGTTGTTATCATATGTTTTAAACCTTATATAAATCCTATTATAATTTTTTCAACACATGTGAACTGTTCCCAAGCCTCTGCCTTATGGGATTTGATAAAGTATTCCTAGTTTCATAGTTAGGTGACCCAGAAGCGTGGGAGTAGTTTCAGTGGATGTTGATTCAAAAAAATAAATGGTCCCGATATAAATTTTTTATGGAATATAATTTATAAGTATTAAAATTTTCATTGGTTTCTTCCATCAGGCCGCTTCCCTGTTCATAAATTTCTCAGCAAAATACTTTTTTCTGCCTAGTCCAAAAAATTGACTAATTGAGTGCAAGTTTTATATCATAATTTTAATTAAATTTGAAGAAATATAATATTATGATATGTAAACCATATTATGGATATTACATTGGTATCAGAGCATGGTCCTCCATACCTTGCCTTGATATTCATTGATGGCTCCAAAATTTAATTCTGAGTCTAAAAGAAAGGTTTCTGAAGAAGAGGAAGCTAACTTTGTGGAAGGGAGATTCCACGAAGATATGGATGAGAAGGATGAGTTCAGGAACTTTTTGAGAAATATGTTGAAAGGGATGAGTGATATTTCATCCAATATTATTTATTCTGGTCAAGATACCAGAGAGTTCCTAGCTAATAATTTGGGTACTAAAGATGGAGAAGGGAACAACATTGGCTCCTAGTCTTAAGAAAGAAGGATCTTGGGTGGATCCATATTCTCTAAGACCGGGACTAAGAATAGGCATATATAGTATAAATATGAACATAAATTGCAGCCCTAACCGACCATTCCCAAGTTCATGGAAGAAAAATATTATTCAGTCTAGTTAAGAGACCAGAGAGTTCGTAGCTAAACAATTGGGTGCTAAAGATGGATAAGGGAACAACATTGGCTCCTAGTCTGAAGAAAGAAGGATATTGGGTGGAACCATATTCTCTAAGACCAGTCTTTAGAATAGGAATCTAGAGTATAAATATGAACATAAATTGCATCACTGAGCCACTATTCCCAAGTTCATGGAAGGCTCGAAGGAAGACCCTAAAGTGCAGACTGAAATAGTTGCTTCAAGGGAGGAGAAATTTGTTGCATATCAAACCTTGAGTGAAGAGTGCAGATGGGCTCTTCCATTCAGATATTTTTTTGAATCTTAGTAGAGGGGGAAGAAAAGAGAATTTCAAAGGATTACATATCATAATTTTGAGTTGAATAATTACATTAGTAGAATCACCTTAGCATACTTTGATGGCACTTCCAAGTGCACACTGAGCTCTTAGATTTTGAAAATGGACACTTATTTCCAACTGAATCCTATGGAAGAGAGATATGCTATTAAATTGGAATCCTTACATATTGATGGGGACACCATTGAATGGTGGTTTCATGGCATTAATACCTTGTGCTATGATCAATTATTTACCTATGAGGAATTCACATGGATACTAACTAAAATATTTGACTGGAGAGATCGTGACATCTCTTTCGATGATTTGGCACATATCAAACAAGTAACAACTCCTGAAGCTTACACATCAGAATTCCAAAAGGTGGTGGTAATGATCATTGATATATTAGAAGCAAGGATGATCCTTTTTTTTATATAAGGACTGGATGAACCTTTAAGAGGGATGGTGAAAGCTTACAGACCCACAACTATGCAATAAGCAGTGAGCATAACTAGAGACCTGGAAGATGCAATTCCGAGGACCAAGTATCCTCCCAAAATATCTATTCCACTCAAATTGGAGAATCAAATACCTCCAGTGAGGAAATTTCATTCCCATGGAAAGAAAGAATACTCCTACAAGGATTGAGATAAGCTGAGGAGAAAGAAGCTTCATTTTCCCCGCTAAGAATCATGGGTTTCAAGCCACAAGTGTGTCAAGGGGAAGGTGCAATACACTGAACTATTCTCCTAAATTTATGAGGAGAGGGTGTGTCATGTCCCCGGTTTTGACCCCGTTTGCATGATGTATATATTGTAATTAATCGTGGTGAGGAGCTCAAGGCAAAAGCCCCACCATCGATTTGGTTGTGTATGTTCGGCAATGGGGATATTTTCCGATGGTTTGTCGTGCTATCCGGCACCTTATAATTTGACATCATGAAAAACCGCACATCAATTAAAATAAACCACAACCAGCTACAGCAGTGCAATGTTGAATGAAAAGGGCATGGTTCCAAAGGATAAGGGGTGGGGGATGTCAAACCTTGGTTATGGGGGAAAAACCCATGTTTTGGTCACCTTTGTTGTTTGTCACCTTTTGCGTCACCCATGTTTTTTCCAACTCTTTAATGCTTCAGCTGGTGGTTGGGGAAGTTATTACTGAAGTGGTGGTGGTTGTGGCAGGCTGTCAGCCTTACCCACTTGCTCACTCCACCCACGTTTGCCATTCTTCTCCCTCACGCACTCATCCCTGGCCAGTTCACACTCACGCGATTTTGGTCTGTTGCTCACCCTCACGCACAGGCTCTGGACGATTTTGGTCTCACGCAGAGGCTGTTATTCATCCTCACGCAGAGGTATGTTCGTCCTCCCTATGGCCGGTTGATTCGCGCGCAGAGAGAGAGGCTATTTTCCCTCACGCGCAGGTTGAAATCCTCATGCAGAAATCAGGTATGTCTTTCCCGTGCATTTTGCTGCTGGGTGCAAGTTTTTCTTCACACACGGACTGTTTAGGTCGTTTTCCCATGTGAGAGGCATGAACACTGTTATTGCTTTGGGGCTGTTGTCTTCCCCACATTTTTGTGTTAGCTGTGGTGTCCAAATTCGTTTTGGGCCACTGTGGAATGCCAATTTGTTGGCTGTGTTCTCCCTGTTTTGGGACTGTGCGTAGTTGCCATTGTTTTTACTTTGAAATTGGGCTATTGTTGTTGTTTCCCTGGTCTGGGATGTTGTGGTTGAGTTGTTTTGGCCACGTTAGGGCCAAAACAAACTCTGGGTTGTCCATTGGACTTGAGCTGTGCTCCTCCATTGTTTGGGGCTGTCCCCTGTTGTTTATGACTTCTTCACAGAGCTGTGAAGGGATTGTTTGGCTGCTGGTATGCAGTGGTTGAGCCTTGAAATGTGCTATCTTGGCTTGTCTGTTGAAAGCCTGTGAAACCCAGCAGTGTTGGTTTGGCTGTTATGTGTCCCCTTGGCTATGTGTAAGCCTGCAATTGACCCTTAGTCCGGAGGAATCATGCCCAGCTCGGGGGTGGCAGCGTTGCTGAGAGATTGATGAGCAAGCTGGCCTATGGTTGGGTGGAACGTTGCAGCGACGTAGCTGGTTGCGGGTGAATTCCTCACCAAGATATAAGTCTGCTGTCTTTACTGCATCTATGTAATTTATATTGATGTTAAATGAACTATAATGAACATGGAGATTGCTGGAATGTGTGTGTTTTCTTCCGCTGTATGATTGAATATAACTGCATCTATGTATGCTTAATTCCAGCATTTGTTTTCTGTTTATGTTCATTGGGCATCTTTCCCGGCTGTTTTGATGCGTTCGTCGTGTCCTCTTCGCTGTTTGAGGGATGGGGACGTGACAGGGTGGAAAAATATGATATGGTTAATGGAGAATATGAAATATATGAAGAAGAGGAGAAACTTCTTCAAACCAATAGAAAAATTGTAGTACTCAATGGATTACCATGGCTACATACATTGAGGCTGAAAGGAGTACTCCAAGGCCAAAGAATCACCATCCTTATTTATGGGGGTGCCACACATAATTTTATTGATACAATTATTATGGAGAAAATAAATATTCCAACTAAATCCTTTGAAGGATTCACTGTGGTCATATAATGGAACCATAAAATAAAATTCAATTGGTGGATTTTAAACCTGCAATTAAATATGGGAGACTACATCATGAAGGACAACTTTTATGTTGTCAATGTGGAAGACACCAACATGGTGTTGGGATTTAAATGGTTTTACTCCATTGGAGAACATTCCATGAATTACAAAATACCCCATATAAGTTTCAATGATGTTGAAGGGAAGCTTGTAGTTATGAAGGTTATGAATACTTTCCCCAGCCAAGTAATTTTAGCCAACATCATTAGATCCATTCTGAGGCATGGAGACATTGAATGGGCTAGTGAATGTAAGATCACAAATGAGGGGGATACATTCAAAGTTTCCTACTGTCCCAAAGACATAAAAAGGGTGTTGCACAAGCACAAGAAGGTTTTTGAAAACCTTCCACATGGAAGGCCACCTGACTATGGAATTGAACACACAATTGAGTTGGAAGTTGCTACACTTCCAATAAAAATACATCCTTACAAACATTTGAATAAATTCAAGGGTGGGATTGGGACTACCATCAAGGAGCTCCTTGAGTTGGGTCTCATTAGACCAAGGTCCAGTCCTTTTACTTCTTTGATGGATCTGGTGAAGAAGAAGGATGGGACACTCAGAATGTGCATAAAATACCAGGCTTTGAACCTGAAAATAATAAAGAACTAGTTCCCAATCTCTCGAATTGATGAACTAATGGATGAACTAGATGGTGAAAAATTATTCCTCAAAATATACCTCTGGTCATATACCACTGAATCAGAATGAGGGATGAAGAAATACACAAGAAATCCTTTCGTTGTCATTTTGGTCATTTTGAGTTTTTGTTCATGCCATTTGGCTTGACTAATGCTCTGGTAACCTTCCAATCATGCTGTAGCTAGGGTTTTAACCCTAGCTTGTGCTGATGAGCACCTACTAAGGAATCTGGAATCCTTAGTAGCAGTTCAATAATGTAAACAAAAATAGACGGAAATAAAAACTAAGCTAAAGCAGTAAAAAGTAAATGACATGAAGTAAAAACAGTAAAGGAATGTATAATAGTGATTTTTATTGATATTAACTCCAATGAGGAGGTTGGTGGAGTCCGTTGCGCTGGTCCGATGTCGGTGGCTTCGAGCTCCAAGCTGCTTCTTCTCCTTTTCCGGTGGTGGAAATGGGCCAAAAGAGTTCTCAATGGTGAAAGTAGCTTGATGGTAAGCTAGGGTTTCGAGAATAATTTCGGCAGAGGTAGGATGCTTATGACTGTGGATGTGAAATGAGGGGTCTCCACCACTTATTTATAGTTTTTTAGTGGTGGAATGCTGGCCCATGGTTTTGGAAACCATATGGTTTAGGGCAGCTTGTTTAGGGTTTTTTCCTCTTTTCCTCATTATTTTATATTTTTTCCTTCCCTTTTGGGGATTTTTGCTATTTTTAGAGGAATTTTAGACATTTTTGGAGGAAAAATGGGTTTTTTGGCCTTTTGGAGGTATTTTAGGGCTTTTGGAGGCTTTTTAGATGGGATTTTCAGGGAAATATGGTAGGCAAATAGACAAATGAGCCATGTAGTGAGATAGATGAGGTAGTTAACCATTTTTGGGTGTTAACAGATTGCCCCCTGATGTGCGAGGGCAGGAGCTCATCGTATGGCCGATGGACATCATAAGTCATATATGGTTTGCTTGGGGTGTGGAAAAGAGAAGAAAGCAACTAAAGTCCGGGACACCGATCTCGAACCACCTGCAAGGACTGAAAAGTACATAACCTCAATAATGGATGAGGGAACATCTGATAATATGGATGAGGCGGGCATTCCCATGCTCGTATCAAGATATAACATAGCAATATAAATGGTCCTCAAATACTGGATGAGGAAAAAATCTCAATATATGGACGAGGCGGGCATTCCCATGCTCGTATCAAGATACATAAAAATAACTGTGTGAGGCCCAAAATGAAGGACCTGTAGTAGAGAGGCACTGTGTATATCATGAGGGTCCGGAAGGGACACAAATCTGGATCATACTGCTGAGCTAAGCAGGTCTCAGCTGACACACTGATACACTGGAATGGCAGCAGTGCTACTGAATGTGGTTCTGAAGGAACTAATGCGCTGCTGGATCAGAGTGAGAAGGGTCACACTCGTAATGGTACACTGATCTGGAACTGAACTGGGTACTCTAAGAAGCATAGAACTGAATGGCTTCCGAATACAATCGCCAACGCAGCCCGGACATCCATGGGAACATATAACTGGGCGTTCCGAAGTGACTCACCAATGTGCTAGAGTCGGGGGAAATCCGAGGTCTTCGACACAGAATGGAAAGGATATATATCCTGTGTGATTCTCAACGATGCGAATAAGGTACTGAAGTCGAGCATGTGAGAAACAACCATTCGGAGAGGCAATGATGACTCCTTTCCAAATGGTCCGTAGGCACTCACCACAGATGGTGATGGGTCCAAGGCGCAGGAGCCTCTAGGTCTATCCTCTGGAATAGAGGAGTTGTCGTCGACAGAGGGAGACCTGCAACTATCAAGGCAATGATGTTTCCTTGACAGGAGCGCGAGGTGCAAAACCGAACTGTGATAGTACTGATGGTAAGAGTGATAAACTGGTGGGACTAACTGGGCAAGTGGAGTGGGTGGACTCAAACTTCCTTTGTTCAGAGTACGATGGCGGGGATGATCGGGCAGCACATGAAACTGATTGGTGGTAAAGGGATCATAGCTGTAACGGATCTGGGCGGTTCACTGGGCTGAGGGAGACTCGAGTTGTAGTAACATGGTAGGAGACTGCAGAATACTCTGAACAAAGGCGACCTAATTAGAGGTGCTGCCGAGAGGATTGATCATAGCGCCAAGAGGTGGGGGGTGACTTCTTCATGGGTTAGGGAACGAGAAGAAGTGTGGATATATAAAATGCTACTGTCCAGTGGATTTTCCGAGCCTAGGACAGTTCATGCTCATGGTTGCTTTCAATTTTACGGAGTCTGAAAGCAAATAAGAAGACTCTGTAGTGATGGAATGGTACTGTCATGTGGA
>LPNX010693189.1:397710-463401 GCA_001517045.1 Pseudotsuga menziesii
ATGGGATTTTCAGGGAAATATGGTAGGCAAATAGACAAATGAGCCATGTAGTGAGATAGATGAGGTAGTTAACCATTTTTGGGTGTTAACACATGCATGAACAAGGTGTTTAGTGAGAATATTTGTAAGAATGTCCTTGTCATCTTTGATGGCATTCTGATTTATAGCAGGACATGGGAGGAGCACCTTCTCCACTTAGATGTGGTGCTCACTATACTTGCAGATTAGTCCTTCTATGCCAAGCTTTCCAAATGTGAGTTTGGCATGACCGTGTTTCTCTATCTCGGACATGTGATCTTCCAAGAAGGGGTAAAAGTGCACCAAGAAAGAATAGAGTCCATATTGGGTTGTCCAAGCCCAAGGAACATCACTAAACTGAGAGAATTCATTGGCCTTTGTAATTGATATCAGAAAGTTTTCATAAGGTACTTCCAATTCACTACACCTTTGGAAGATCTGACTAAGAAGGGTGAATTTAGTTGGAATGGGGAGGCTGAAAAATCTTTCCAAAATATGAAGGAGATCATGAGTCTCTGTCTGGTTCTTTCTTTACCTAATTTTTCCAAACCTTTTTTGTTGGAATGTGATGCCTCTATAGAAGAAATTGGAGTTGTTTTGATGCAAGAAAGGCACCATATTGCATTCGAGAGCAGAAAATTTCAGCCTCATGAATGGATATATTCAATCTATGACAAGGATATGTTGGCCATTATGCATACATTGGCCAAGTTTCTACGGTATTTGGTGGGAGGTAAATTCATGGTGAAGACTGATTACAACAGTGTTAGACACTTCCTAACTGAAAAGGAGCTGAATGACAGATAGTAGAAATGGGTGAGCAAAGTCTAGTCATATGACTTTGATTGTGAATATAAAATGGGGAAGATGAATTGTGTAACTGATGCACTTTCCTGCAGACCCATTCTCATTGATGCAGATGCTAACTGATTGGAAGATATAGTTTGGAATAGAATATTCAAAAAATCAGTTTTCTTGTGAAGTTTTGGATGGGGTGAGATAGAATGAGGAATACCAGGTCCATGCTGAAATAAACTACTACAAAAATAGAATCTTCTTAGTGCCTGGATCCACACTAAAGAGGAATATTTTGGAAGTTGTAGATGATGCACCAGTGGCTGGCCACCCTGGTTTTCTGATGACTTACCAGAAGGTAAGTGAGAGATTCATATGGAAGGGACTAAAAATGGCATTCTCATTTATGTGAGAGAATGTGTTGCATGCCAACAGAACAAGGTGGAGCACGCATACCCTACTAGAATCCTCTAGCCTATTCTTATTCCTGATAAAAAATGGGAGAGTTTCTCCATGGAATTCATCACTGGGTTGCCAAAGGATCAAGAAAAAAAAATGTTTATGTGGTGGTTAATAGATTGAAGAAATTTGCACACTTTTTTGCAGTCACATGCACTATTTCATCTAGTGAGGTTGCTTCTATATTTTTCAAGGATATTTTCAGTTTGCTTGGATTTCCTAGAAAAATAATGAATGATAGGGATAACAAGTTCACTAGCTCATTTTGGCAGGCATTGTTTGGTATGGTTTGAAAAAACCTGAACATGAGCACAAGCTATCACCCCCAGAAAGATGGACAAACTTAAAGGATGAATCAATGGCTTGAAAGGTACCTCCATAATTATGTTATGGGACAACAAAGAACTTGGTAAATGTGGCTCTACTTGGGTGAGTTATACTATAATACTACCTATCATATTTATATCAGAATGACCCCATTTATGGCCTTGTATGGGTATGAGGCTCCGTATTTTTATTATTTAATTTTTGGAAACCGCAAAGCCCAAAAATCAAAAGATTGGTTACATGAAAACCAAAACATTCTAAGGTTTTTAAAAATGAACCTGCAGATGGCATAGAACCAGCATAAAGTGTGTATAGAAAAACACTGAATTGACAAAGTATTCTAGGTAGAAGAATTGGTATACCTAAGGATGAAACCTTATAGAAGAAGGGGGATGAAAAAATTCACCCCAGGTGCTATGGTCCTTACAAGATTCTAAGAAAGAATGGTCAAGTGGAATATGATTTGGAACTACCATCATTGGGTAAAATCCATAATGTTTTGCATGTATCCTATTTGAAGAAAGAACTTGGTGAATAAGTAGTGATATTAGAAGAACTTCCTCCCTTGGATGATGAAGGATACTTGAGCTTAGTACTTGAGAAGGTGTTACATATCACAGAAAGGAAACTAAGGAACAAAGGCATCAAGGATTATCTAACATAGCGGAAGGGGTTACCCAGTGATGCCACTTAGGAGGGTGAGCAGATTTTGCGGCATCCTGGTTTTCTTCTTCTTGAGGACAAGTAGAATTGGGAGGGGAAGGCTATCATATCCCCACCTAAGTGATCACCAAAAGTGTGGAGAATTTCAAACACCTAGGGGGACTAAGAGACAGTAATTAATTATCCTAGGGAAATTTTGATAAGTAATTATTATTGAGGCTTATACTTGGTTGATTTATTATCATTTCGTAACAATTTGACAATTTAATTATGTGGAATTAAGTGCCATTTCAGGAGGGCACAATTGGGCAAGCCAAATTGCCAAGGAAGAGATTTAGAAATGGACAAGTGACTGAAAAAATCAATCATTTAGTAGAAGAAGAAAAGTTACAAAAGATAAGAAAAGTTGTCATAGGAAAAGCAGGAAACAATTGACAAAAGGAGGGCACAACTTCCTTTTGGAGTCTTGGTCTTAAAATCAGGAAAGAAAGAAAAATTTGTCATAAGAAAAGCAAGAAACAATTGGACAAAGGAGGGTGCAATTTTATTTTTGAAGGCTCGGTTATAAAAGAGGGAAATAAATAAAAAAATGTCAGAGGAAAATGAAACAACTCAAGGCCAAAGGAGGGTGCAATTGCTAAGTTGGATGAATGACATGGACAGGGAAACAACTCACATGGAACCTACTTTCCAATTTCTCATGGAGGGCGCACCACTTAGTTAAGGTTAGGGTTTTGGAAAGGGAGACTTGTTGAGCAGGTGATTGACTTTCCCAACAATTAACCAGTGGTATATTTGTGACAAATTGAGCTCATTTTTCTCCATTTGGTTAATGATTTATTATGTGTTTAGCGAATACCATCTTCAAACTGAGAGTTGTGCCTCAATCCCTTGGGAGATGCACCTCAAGTCCTTCTTCTTATTTTCTTCCTACACCATAACCATATTTTACATCTATTTCTATTTCATCCATTGAATTCGAGCTCTAGTGAAGTGGAAGCTTCACCTACACTCCCATCCCAACTTGAAGTTAGATTTGGGTCTCCTGCCCACAGTTTTGTGTCCCATATTGGAGTGATCAGACCTCCAACATATTATTTATGTCAATAAGTCGATAAAATATGATTATTATCTCTTTAATATGTAATATTTCTGTTCAATGATCTCACATGTCATGTTTTCCATGAATGAGCTTTTATTTTCAAATAGATTAGGGTTTTTATGATTTTGATGCAATGATAAATGAGTAATGGAAATGGGAAGGAGTATGAATGCTGTAATGTGTTAAATAATCATATATTATTCTATTTTAAATTCTAGTATCAGGTATGATGTCATTTTGATACGAATTTCATGCATTTATGTACACCCTAGCTAGATAACTAGGAAACATTTACTAGTCTCACAGTTTATTTAATTCCGGGATTTCTATGCATATGAATGAAATTTTGTAAGTTTTTGTATGTTTTTAATGGATTCATATATCCATACAAAATTTAAAAAAGAATTTTCATTGAGTCCATACCTATTTTGAACAACCTCCTCTGTGTAGGTCCTTCTTCGGCCAAAACTGCCATATTTTCCCAAATCCTTCCTAGCAACCCAAAATCCTTTTGAAACTATTCTTGGATGTATGAAAAATTATATGAAGCCTATTACCAATGTTTCAAAACATATGAACTATGTGAAACCATTTTTTTTATGTGATTTGATAAACTCTTCCTAGTTTGATGGTTAGGTGACCCAAAAGCATGGGATTAGGTTTCAATGGATGATGATTTTGAAACTTAAAAGGTATTTGATATAAATGTGTTAGGGAAGATAATTTATCAGTATTACAATTTTCCTTGGTTTCTTCACTTAGGCCTCTTCCCTAATCATAAATTTCTTAGAAAAATACCTTTATCTTCCAAGTCCAAAAATTGACTGATTGAGTGCATGTTTTATATCAGAATTTTAATTAAATTTGGAGCAAGCTAATATTCTGATATGTACACCAGATCAAGGATATTAAAATTCTCTTGCATGAAAGGATTGAGGGTTATAAAATCAGGCTGAAGGGCCTAGTTTGACCCATTATGCGAGTCGAGAAGAAGAGACAGAGCAAACAGAAGTGTAAGAGAGAAGAGAAGTGTTGTAGAGGCCATGGCACATATTATTTCGAGCACAAGTATGTAGGAAACACCATTTTCAAGGGCAGCCATAGTGGAAGAACAACCATAGATTGTAACTACACTAGGATAGTCAACTAGGAAGAAAATGAGTGCCACTCGTCCAATCAATATGGATAGAAGAAATGAGATGACCTCGATATCGACAAAGGGGGTCGCAACAGAGGAGAAAGAAGGTCCATAGACCACAACAGAATATGAAAAAACAACAAGGGGAAAAATAATAGGGCCGATAGTAGCACACATCCTAGAATACATACCACCAAGAAAGAAAGGGGCACTAGTTATACGAATTGGAAAAAATACCAAGTACGCCTTCAAGATTCCCACAACACCTAAGGGCATCCATGCGATGACCAAGATAGTGCCATGACTGCAGATGTTGCAACACATCGACCACGTCATACTAGAATTCCTAAAATGCACCAAGGGCATGTATCCGGAAACAAAACATAGTGAACAAGGTCTGATCTACAAAGATCCAACACAATGAGAATTGGGGTTGCAAGGATCTGATCTTTTGTCAATCATCCATATGCCACATTTTGAACAATCCATAGAAGTTAATGCATGAATGAAAAATCTATTATCCTTCTTCCACAATGGGTATTTATAGATGGGAACAAAGATCCCATTTACAGTCAACTTGATATCCCAAGTCACAAGCCTACCCAAGTTGGGGGTCGATCCATCACAGTATTTCCAAGGAATGGACAACGACAAGAAACTAGTAGCGAAGCTAAGAAGTAAGTATGAGGTTAGGAAGGATTCTAGAGCCTATGTGATCAATGCAATTAATGATCAGGAAGTTAGAATCACAAAAAAATTGCAGAAAATAAAGATTATAAGGAAGAACTAACCTCGACAAGGTACATCGGTAGCTATCACATCAGTAGAACAATGCATAGTAGGGGTAGAAATGAAATGGTCCCTTTTTCTATTGAATGAGATAAATGAGGACACAGTATTAGCACAAGAGGCTGGTAATCCATTTACATACTTCTAATTCTTAATACTCATTCATTGGTTAGATGGATGGAGCCAACACACTACCAAGGAATGGAGGATGATGCTGTCAAGATATGTTGAGGGGCAAGGTATAAAAACTTGTGGGAACTTAATGAAAAAGAAAGGAAAATGACCAAAAATATTCAGTTCTCCCTCTACTTAGATGCAATGTGAGTGGAAGCAGTCAAGGTTCCGTGACTAATAGAACAAGCTGCAAAAAAGTACATGAGGATAGCACGTTTTTTTATGGGACCCAATGCCATATACATTGAGGCACATGAATATATGAAAAATAAATGGATCAATATGCAATACAAGATAAATAATGAGGAATTTTATGCTATCATAGAGGAATGGACCGTGGAATGGAAAGTTGTGTTAAATGATGAGAAACTACTAGACCCAGGAGATAGACCATCGATGGATATCCCAAAATATCAAGATGAGCCTAGGACTTAGATGATGAATAAAATTCACAATATTAAGCATCATCATCAACTCCAACAGAGTCATAGTTAGATAAATAGCAATAAGAAGTGCAGACGAAGCACTAGTTTGAGTAAGGTGATGGGAGAAGAACCACATGACTCTCTAATGGATGGGTGTACAAAGTATTGGTAGCAATCACTATGGTGACCAATGAAAATTAGGCAAAGGTGACACAACATGTAACAGTATATTTCCATCAAGTTACGCATCTACTACAAACACTCACAAATGAAGTACTTGATATAAGGATACAACAAGAATGAATGTTGCAATGAGCGATTGAAGTAGACATCATCACAAAAGTATGATTAGTGCATATTTTACCATAGGAAATCACAATAGGATATGAAGATGCAGATGCTACATTACAAGGGTACAACCTGATCAGTCTCGACTTGAACCTACTCTTGATGTCTATGATAGCATGCAGTCAGATCACAACAAGTGAGGAGATCAAAGATCACAAAGAAATAACCCATGATCAGATAGTGTACTACAAACAATATGTACAAAGCACTGGAGAGGAACTTCAACGAATAAATGCAGAAAAGGAGGCCATAATAAATGAAAAGACAATGGAATTCGAAGGAATACAACTACTAGAGAGGGAAGTCTCCTTATCCTACAAAGAGGTACCCATGAAATGCTTGCAAAATCAAAGGCATTGCAACTACAAAAATTCGTTGTATATTTACGAAAGGAAAACAAGGAATTACAAGATAGAGTGGTACCCAACACGCTACCATAACAAATAAAATAAAGGAGAAATGTGATAGAGGATGTGACAATAGAGATTGCATAACTAGATAAGGAAACAAAGATGATTGCAAAGGAGATAACATAGTTTTGGGGTATCTTGGTGAAATATGAAAAATTGCACCAGCTGGATGTGCAACATGGAGAGGTAGAAGCACAACCAGTAGCATTGAGGGGATCACTTAAAATGATCCCCCCACTAGTGCAAGTAACTAAGGATTTATAACTAAAAGAGCTACAACAATGGGTTAACAAGGTGCGTACAAGGAACCAAGAGAGAACGACACATTTTTATGAACTTCAGGGTATAGTAGAACAATTCTCACTCAAGGCCATGGAATAAATAATGAAGACTAAGGTGGAGCTGAAAAAAGTACAATAGATGAGCATAGAGAACCTCACATAGAAGAAAGTGGAATACTAGATAAAGGAAAAGTTGAATACACTGGTCAAGGCGAAGGTTTGACAAGATGTTTATCAATTCAAAACAAAGTATGATGACATAAAGGAAAAGCTGAATGCACTGGTTGATTCCATCTAAGGTGGCTCGAGGACGAGCCACAAGTTTGTGCTGGTGGCCTGTTGGCATGGGGTTCGAGTGCACAAAGTGAGGTATTTCCACCAATAGGAAGGGATTCAACAAGGTCAAAATTCAACCGCATAGGATAAAGAAACCGACAAATAAGGATATTTTGGTTGAATTAGTTAACGATTGGTCAAGTGGAACATTTTGTAACAACCTAGTGAGCCTATAAGTAGATTTAGAATTGTTTATCTAAAATAATCAAGAAGGTGATTATCTTTGGCGATCCATTTTTGGAATCAATTGTATGAAGAATCTTACTTATAAATTGAATTTGAGAGATTGACATTTTGGATCTTCTGGGTCGTAATGATTTGTTCCTATGAATTGTGTTGTAGCCAAAGATGTGTTTAGTATGAATTCTATTTTTATAGACTCTTTTCTACATTATTAAGTTAGATATGTGTCGATATGAGATGGATCAGATAAGTTGATGAATATGAGTTGATGAATGATTTTGGTACATGTGGGCTTTCCCTTTAATGTTATGTGAATGATGTGGAGTATTACAATACTTGTTAGTTTAATGTATGTTGATATATTTGTGAATATGAATCTAGATTAATGCGAATGTGAATCATAATGATAGTAGTATTAGTCGATCTAAATCTTGGTTAATATGATTTCAAATCATAATGATAAGTATATCTGGTTAATTGTGCAGTTGCATTGTATTTGTTTCAATCCTATATTTATAAGTGATGTTGCGATTGTGTAGAATATAAGGATATTCCTCTTCACACTACAAAAACTTGGTTCTTGCATCCCTCCCTCAAACATCTTAGGTGATATTGTGCCTGCTCTGTAGGTGTTCATGGAAAGGGTAAAACCTTTCCAGGATGATGTTTAGGGAGTCTATGTCGATGGTTGTTGATAGTAGTGTGAAGAACCCCTGTCGATAGAACTGTGTTAACACCATTTAAGTTCATAACAAAACGTGTGATGGGCATGAGGATAAAGGTATATTTGGATCTCCATTTCCTTATGAACCTACCATTTGAGCTTAGAGGTTGTGTTATTACTCTAGGAAACTCCTCCAAGTTGTAACTCGAGGATGCTTAGTAACTTAAATATTTTTATGATTTTCTAAGTGTATCAAGTCAGGTGACCTATAAACCTCCAACTCTCAAGACATGCATGAAACTCAATCGGGGATAAGGATTCTAATTACCATTGTTCAGAGGTTAACAATATGGTGCAGAGATGGAGAACTTATTATGCTAGCAGATTCATACATAAAATAGATATATATAAATGGCTAATCATGACAAGGAAAGCACTTATAATTCAAATCACATCAATATGTCAATAGGGTGACAACTATAGGACATCAATTAATCTGAATAATATCTGAATAACACATTCAAGCATAAGCACAAATAAGATAGAAAATGGAAGCTGAACATATGATAACAAAAGAGGTTACATTAGGTCATGAGCAATATGAGAAGCTTGACAATAGTATTGTTATACAAGTTCCCGAAGTCGAACCCTTTCAATAAAATAAGTCTTAGGCTACATAGCCTTTACAAAAATACTCAGATCCTGAAAACTTGGATCTGATTTAATAAAAATAGACAAAATAATTGTTTTTTGAAAAATTAGGTTAAAAAACCCTAATTAACTACTAGTCTAACTAACTGTAGAATTAGTTCACTGTATGAATCTTATGATAAATAAAGTAACTACTGGAAATCACTGCCACTGGTCCTCTCCTAGTTAAGTCAGTATTTCAATTTTCTAGTTAAGTATTCGTAAACGTTTCTACTGTTATGTCACAACAAAACTGAAGCATGCTTTCCCAGATGTTTTCTTCAGCATCCTTCATATTTATACTTTGTCCCTAAGCCATCCATGTTCGTCCAAAACTAATCCTTCATGTCAAAAATCGATCCTATGCCTCTTTCTACTTTCAGTGGTTAAGAGGCCGAAATATTGGAATGGTTATCTATTGAAAGTAGTGCTTTCAGTGGCTAATGAACTTCCTCAGCGTCTACCTCAGCCACCGAAAGCCTTGTTCTTAAAAAATTCTTAGGCTGCCTCCAAAATTGTTCTTTCCAGTTTGTCTGCTCAGATTTCTTCTTCAATAGGCTCTATGTTAGGAAGGTTAACAGCAGCCTAGCTTGCTTGAGGAGGCTGAAGGCTTACTGCAACTTCAGCTAGGGTTTCCAATGTGAGGTGGGTGCTATGGTTTTGCTTAGCCTCCTTCAACTTCAGTCTTTGAAGCCTAATCATTCTGTACAATCTTGTGTTGTCTTTTAGGTACCTTTTATTTAGTCTCTTTAGGAAAATATACCTTTCTCTCTACTCTAGGTATTATTTATGCAACAACTTGTTCCTACTGGTCAATGCAACATTATTTTTCTTTATCTCCCTTTCCAAAATTTCCATCTCATACACTTGCCTTAGTAACTGATTTATCCTTTGTGTCTTGGGCTTGCTAGAGGAATCATTCTCTATTGTTTCATATTGCTCCTTTGGTGTATATGAAGGAAAATTTTCTTGTTCTGCTGTCACCTTCCCTAGTAGGTCAACTTTTGCGCTAAAACTTTGGCCAAACTGCTGAAAAAATGGGGCTTAGAGATGGATTTGGTCCTTCACTTTTGTGACACATGTGTATAAACTGAAAGATTTTTTTGTACATTGGTTTGTTTTGAGCACAAACCTCTCTTCGTTTTTGGAAATTCATTTCCATCTTCCTGATACCTGTATTTAAAAAACATGTGTAAAACAGGGAAATTTTGAGATTTGAAAATTAGGGCTCAGAGATGGATTTGATTCTCCCAATATGAAATACCTGCAGGAAACATGAGAGAGGTTATTGTTATTTGACATGTTGGGAACAAAAAACTATGACATTTTTACAAAATTATTCTCCAGTCATTCATAATCATCATTTTAAAATGATGCATTTAATAATAAAAAACCCCTTTCGGTGGCTTAGAGAGTCCTAAAATTTTGGTCTTGGTTGCCGAAAGTCTGCGTTCGATGGCTTAGAGACTTTTTTGAAACTACGCTTAGCCACAGAAACTTGTGTTTTGATTTTTTTGAGCGGGCTTTTTCGCCCAATGCGTTTCACTTTCTTTCAGTGGTTAATTCCCTCCTTCAATCACCTGTTAAGTTGCCGAAACCAAGGATTTTTGGTGGCTAATGAGCTGTTGGAAAGCTTGCCTAAGACACCAAAATTCCTTTTCCCAAAATTTCATAAAAAAATGCGATCAGCAGGCTTTCGGTGGTTAACATGGTCCTGCATTAAAACTGTTAGCTACTGAAAGCTGAGCTTTTTGGTGGCTAATAAGTTGTTGAAAAACTCACCTAAGCCACTGAAAGATAAAACTTCCAAATTTTCTTAAAAGTAGAACATCAAATATCCCAACCTTGTTAGTCATCCAAATATATTTTATAATATGTCCTGAAACCTTCATCATTGATAAAAAAATAAATTGTTTTGAGTGAACTTATTGAAAATTTTATTTAGGAGATAACATATGGCTCCTACTCGGGGATGGAACTTCCCTGTGAGGTCCCAAGAACCCCAAACAAAAATTCCTTTCCTGAAAAATAATAATCAAAGCTATCTTCTAGTGTTCCATTGGTCATGGATTCATTTTTCTTTTATAACTAATCCCCTGCAATCTTCTTGTAGCCCACTTTGCTTATTCATGAAAACAACTAAAAATGACCTAGCTGCTCATATTAAGAGCTTATTTTCCTATCTACTCCTACTCCTAATTCTAATCAGTAGAGTCTTGTTATCATGTGACATCATGCTTCCAATAAGTCCAGGTCAGAAATTGATATGCTAAACTTATCCTTGATCTTGACCTAAAAAATAAATGAAACCCTAGCATGCAGCAATGTAGTTTCAAAGGGTGACATAACCAACTATCACATGGAAAAAATATTTTGATATCTATGTTGCTCATAAGTTTGAGATAGTTAGCAACAGGGTCATAGAAGCCAACAAGAAATACCTTTTTATGTTGTTGTTCTAACTTAATGAAATGTTGTTGCTAGCTGCTTTTAGTGATCTCTATGTTAACTGTGGATTGCTCAACCTCTGACTAAGAAGGATGAGTTATTCCCTACTTTTCTGGACTTTTCAGATCATCATCTTCCTCTTCATATCTGTTGCATTCTTCCTTTGCCTGCAAATCAGAAAACTTAGGGCTGCCTTTAGTATTTGCTGCAGATCCAAAATGGTTACATGTTCCTTCAATCTGCTCATTATCTTTCGGGTTTCCAAAGGGGACAAAATGATCTTCTTGACACCCTAAGTCAATAGATGCATTTGGTACAAGTTCAAAAGAATCTATGTTATGGTTAACATTCTAAAGATCATTAATATCTTGATCACAATGAGAAGTGTCCCCTATTGTAGCATACTCTTCATAACTATGATTAACCACAACATGCATATGTCTCTGATCATCTTTTTGCTGAAAAGTAGAACTAAAATAAATTTTAGAAGTGGACAAATCCTCAAAAAAATTAAAATCTTCTTCTCTATTTACCTTTTCATCCTCAGAACGCAACTTATATTCTTCACAACAATTATCAAATGAAAATGCATCTGAATGGTACCTTTTAAAATGCTTAGTGAATGCTTTGTGAAAATCCTTCAATGATGAAATACTGGAAGGAGGTAAAGAAAAATACCATTGATGTGCATCACCATATAATGAATACATGAACATATTCATGCTGTTGATCTAATATATCCATGCATTTGTGAAACTTGATGAGGTGTTCTGCAGGATTGTCTTCTTTCTCCTCTTTGAAGACAGGTAGAAAATCTCCCCATTTAGACATATCAGGTACTGGATGTGGGAAACCAGGAACTGAAGAGAAGTCAAGAGGTGCAAACCTCTAAGACAACAGAGCAGCAAATGCTTTTGAAATCTTAATATTTTGGAGTTGCTACTGAGTTCTTCCTTCATGGAGTCGCCAGGGATGAGATCTTCACAAGCAATAGTGCTTGAATATTCTTCAACCCTAAAAAAATTTGGTGTATTTAAAATTCTTGAGAATTAAGTGTTTCAGCAGAAGAAATAATAACATAAATATTTATTGAAATACTTGATGTGGCTTCCTTTGAAACACTGCTGGTCTACCTTAGTGAAGCCCTAGCTCTTCTCAGAATCTCTTCTGGATCTGAAACCGGTGTTGCTGGTGGCCCTTGAGGGTTTTCTCTGGTACTTGGTCTTCCTAATGACACCATATTTCAATGGAGTTTCTAGATATATGATTACAACTAGAATAATGTCCAAGCTTTGTCTATCATCAAAGTCAGATCTATGTCATCTCCCAGGGAAGCTGAGCTTGAATCTCCTCTCCCTGGCAATGACACCAATTTGTTATCACTCCTAGAAAATCCTCTAGGTTGCAACTCGATGATTCCGGGTAAATTAGATAATTTTATGGTTTTATAAGTGGATCAAGTCAGGTGACCTATAAACCTCACACTCTCAAGACATACATGAAACTCAATCAAGGATAAGGCTTCTAATTACCACTTTTTAGAGGTTGACAACATGGTGTAGAGATGGAGAACTTATCATGCTAGTAGATTCATACATAAAACAAATATATATAAATGGCTAATCATGACAAGGAAAGAACTTATAATTCAAATCACATCAATATTCCAATAGGGTGACAGCTATAGGACATCAATTAATCTAAATAAAACCTAAATAACAAATTCAAGCATAAGCATAGATAAGGCAGAAAATGGAAGCTAAACATATGATAACAAAAGAGGTTATATTAGTTCATGAGCAATAGGAGAAGCTTGACAATAGTATTGGTTTACAAGTCCTCGATGTCAAACCCTTTCAATAAAATAAGTCTTAGGCTTTATAGCCTTTACAAAAATACTCAGATCCTGAAAACTTGGAGTTGATTTAATAAAAATAGACAAAATAATTGTTTTTTGCAAAATTAGGTTAAAAAACCCGAATTAACTACTAGTCTAACTAACTGTAGAGTTCGTTCACTATATGAACCTTCTGATAACTAAAGTAACTACTGAAAATCACTGCCACTAGTCCTATAATGGTTAAGTCACTATTTCACTTTGACAGTTAAGTATTGGTGAACTTTTCTACTATTGTGTCACAACAAAACTGAAGCATACCTTCCCTGATGTTTTCTTCAGCATCCTTCATCTTTATACTTTGTCCCTGATCCATCCATGTTCGTGGAAAACTGGTTCCGCATGTCAGAAATTGATCCTATGCCTCTATCTACTTTTGGTGGTGTAGAGGCATGTTGCTACCTTACACACATTTGGGTCACATGGCAGAAATCTTCAAGCCACTTGGTGTATCCTTGGGGGAAAATCTCGAGTCAAGGCTGTCACCTTGTTCTTAACTCCTCTGTTTAGGCTCAACTCCTAATAAATCCAAGGGGGGGTAGACCCTATTAAGTTACTAAGTCTAAATTACTTAGTATGGTGATGTTAAATTGAGTGAGTTACTTAGGAGTTTGGAATTTAACCATAAACAATCAAAGATGACAAGATACAAAAATGAGTGCATGAAAGCACAATGCTGGGACATCATATATATATATAGCAAGAAAATAACCAATGCCTTAGAATGGATTCAAAATAAAATCAATGTACTTGCATGTGCTTGGAGTGAATGTTTTGCAATTTCCTCTTGGTACTTTTTAAGTTAATGTGAGGTGTGAGTTGATTAAAATTAGGAGAAGGGGTGGACTCCAGATATACCCAAGAGTACTTGGAGTATGTCCAAAACTAAACCTTCATGGATACCCACAAGGAATATGTTGGATGAATGGAGTCTCTAGGGATATGGTTCAAAATGCAACCATTAGGGTGTGACAGAGATCGACGCCCCGAGGTCACTTTCCAGAAGTTCTCGCTTCCTTTGGGTATTTTGCCACCGTAATGGTTTGATATAGGTGTTGGATTTTCACCTGATGGTTTGTAAATTTGGGAGAGTGAGTCCTAATTATTCTATTCACTCAAATGCTTTTGATATATCTTGACTGATCGGACGAACCGTAGCCAAGTGCAGAGCATACACATTGGAGTCTTGTCAATTTTAGTAAATTTTAAAATGGGTGTTCTTGTTAAAAAGAAAACCCTCCAGGAACCTCTTTCGATCCAAGTGGATCTCAATCAGGGAATCAAGGAGGGCTTAATTTTATAATATATAAAGAAACAAATGATGAAAAGGAAAAAACAGATACACAATTTCGGTTTTCTAATTAGTCCTTCCACGCATCTCTTTCCCCTTTTGGGACAATCGGGAAGTCATGGGGTAAGTATTAAGATTACTTAGAAATATAAAATATGGAATATAAAATTAATAATGAATCAAATTATACTACCCTGCATATTAGAGCTACACTAGTTTGAAAATATATGAACAAAAAGTAAAAAATTGACACCGACGCAAATCCCCCAAAGGGGGATGGTGAATAGGCTCGAAAGAGCCTATTCGAAAGGAACTTTTTTTTTTATTAGAAGTGATTTACAATATCAAAAAATTAAAATTGATGCACTTTGGTCCTTTTTATCTAGGATCCAAAGGATTACAACAATCTTGTAACAAGATAGAATCAAACAAGGTGGTGGGGGAAGTTTCTGGGAAGCTCCGATTCGTCCAAGAGTTGGAATTTTGCTAGAGTATCCTTCTCTTTTTTGTTGGAAATGATAAAAAAAAGTGAGAAATGAAAATCAAATGTTCCCAAACACAATTTGAAAGTGTTTTGGGTTACTACACTAGTTATCGAAAAAAAACTTAAGTAAAATTTTGTTAAGTTGGGGAAATCTAGTTTTGCAAAAAGGAACCAAGGAAAGCAGGATTTCCTTGGGATATTGGGTAGATGTTTGGGAAGCCAATAAGATGTGCACTTTTATTGCAGACTATGAAAATTTAAATTACAGCAAAGGAAACTACCTTAAAAGCAAGCTACAAATTTTTATTAAAGTGCTTGCAAAAAGAGGATAATTTCAGCTAGATCTCTTAAAATACAACTTTATATGCAAAACAAAAATGAGATCTAAACTTAAAAAAGGATCTTAATAAATATATCTATATGTAATTTTATTAATGAGACAGATCTAAGAAATAAGACTCTTTAAAAGTAACCAATTTGAAGAGAAATTAAGATTTTGAAGGAGGAAGAGAGAGAAAGAGTGTTTGAAGCCTGGGAATGTTGGGCTTTAGATTTTGCTTTGGTGGAACACCGAGGGACTATGTCATTTAGAAGATACTGAATATGAGGAAGATGCAAACCAGCTCAGCCTCTTCTACGAGCGATATCACCTACAAATTAGAAATCCTTGCACAAACAGATGGTTAAAACATGGGTGCTGCTAGAAGAGATAATTGGAAAGCATGCAATTAAACTTAAAATAAATACCATCCCAATAGATCTAGAACAAGCAATAGTAAGAGCATAAATAAAACTAGAATAAAATCTTACCCTAACAGGAGGGAGCTCTCTCCTTCAAGGCCAACAATTAACCAACAGAGCAATGATAAATAAAGCAGATTATACCTCATAAGCATTTGACAATCAACATCCACACATGAAGAGAATTACACCATAGATATTTCCTCCAAAGCTTCTTTATTCTAGAATGAAAAAAAATACAGTACAAGAGAAAGAGCACCTCAATACCAGTTCTAACTAGCTTGGAAGAGGCTGCTGTTCTTGGATATATACAAAAACCAAGAGATCCAACCCAGGGGGGGCACAATTCTCAAGGGGAGAGATCAAATCAGCTAAGGGAGAGTCAATCAATGCAGATCTAAATTTGAACTAAGCCTGCTTGTCAAGTGGGGACCTAATTGAGCTGACATATCAACCCATAAACCGATACATCAGTCCATAGAGGATCTAGGAAAGTCCACATGTGTAGAGGAGAGAGAGAGGGCACAATTCCCCATAAAGACAGCTGAAGATCAACTCTGGATCTGATTTGATCACCTCCTTCAGTCAAGGATTTGTCAAATCGAGTCAATCTGCTTTATATCTGACTAATTTCAATCAAATTGGCTGAGAATCCACTGATCTATGATTTTGGATTTGCTCCATTATTCATCAATTTATTAATTAAAATAATCAATAATTGATTTTTGGGGCTTTCTGACCCAAGTGATGGAAAATCACTCAAAACTAGGAAATAGTGGGTCCATGGGTTTGCATGGTGCTCTTAGCTTCAAAATGAGCACCTACATGACTGAAACTGATTATTTGTCCCACCTTTATTACAAAATCAATTTTTCTAACTAAATTATTAAAAAATAGCCTAAGTTTTGGAAAAAATTGTTTTAATAAAAAACACTGAAAAAACTAAAAAATTGAAAAATTGAAAAAACCTAGGGGGACTTAGACATGTTCATATGACTCGACCATGATGTCTAGCATGCTTATACATTGAAACATAGACTCTAATAACCTCAATAAGCCTAAATTCCAAGCCACCACCCTAACTTTGGAGGTATGGAGTGAAAAGCTCAAAAATTATCAGTCGTTTATTCAACAACCAATAATAACCAAGGGAGAAAACACCCTGGGCTGATCGGATTGAAAAATAAAGTCTAAGAGACAGAGTATTTTATAGACACTATCATGCTAGAACATTTATTACAATTCCCCCATGGGGTATGAACATGTGATATAGTACAACAAGCACTTCCCATAAGTACTTCTAAAGGTCTTCTGAAGTCCAAACAAGTTATCTTTATCCAGTTCACCAGCCTCACTTGATAAAAAGCCACTAAGTACAACTTAGGTGGTAACATTCTGGGTCCATCTAGGGACACATTCTCTAACTGATGTTCTGTTCAAAGGAGAGGATGTGAGAACTCTGGAATCTCTGGGTCCTGCATAGCAATTAGAGTTTGTCAATAACATGTATACACAAGAAAAAAATATCTATAAAAGAAAACTAATGTACATAATTATTCTATTATGTGAAAAAAAGGAATATTTTACAAAACTAATATACAGAGAAAATTTTTCAAGCATGGTACAAAATAACTATAATACAACAATATCTATGATACAACAATATGATATATAAAATTTAGAAATACATGCATGGCAAGGTTTAGAAATTGGCCCTGAAACCACTGATGCCAATAAAGACATCAAACTGTCTCAGCGAAAAACAACTTGAGGAGGAAACCATTCACTGGCAAGCTCAAATTTTCTCCTTCTAGGTCATTTAGATAGAATGAGTTCATTCCTTCTATTTCATCGATGATGTATGGTACCAACCATAAGTTTTCTATCTTTCCATGTTTCCCCGATTTCTCCTGTTGTTTGTCCCAACATAAAACTCTGTCACCTACATGGAAGGATCTTGGCCGGGTAGACTTATAAAAGGTTCTCTTAACCTTGTCTGAATTTTTGATACTTTGGTTAAGAGAATTTATTCTACTCTCATCTAGCTCGATCAACTGGTTTATTCTGCTTTGAATGACCTCTTGATCTGAGCTGAAGGTCTAGAGAAACTGATAAACTGGAAGCTTTAGATGGACTAGTAAGGTGACATCAAGGCCATAGACTAGTTCGAAAGGGATCCTCCCGGTTGAACTTTTCTTGGTGATTCTATCGACCCATAACGCTAATTGGATCTTTCTATCCCAAGCCTTCTTATTGTCACCCACAAATTTTTTGATTATGGTCATTAAGTTCTTGTTACTTGATTCTGCTAGACCATTTCCTTGGGATAGTAATTGGATGATTGGGATAGGACAATTCCATACTTGAAACAGAAAGATGACATCTCAGAGGAAACACAGCACGGGCCATTATCCATGATGATTCTAGCTGGCACACTGAATCTGGTGATAATATTATCTTCTAAGAAATCCATGACTATATCATCAGTTGCCTTCTTAGTGGGTATCGCCTCTACCCACTTGGTAAAATAATCAGTGGTGGTAGGAATCCAAGAATAACCATTGCTCGAGTTATCTTTGAACTTACCGACAAAATCAAGCCCCCATTTCTAGAAAGGGGCTTGGACTACTATTGGATTTAAAGGCAAGGCTTTCATTTGTTTCTTTTTGATGAATAATTGACACTGGGGGAAAACTCTGATAGCCTTGTGCACATCTAAAAAAATATTTGGCCAATAGTAGCCTGCTCTAAGGATTTTGTGGGAAGTTGTTTTTGCTGCAAAATGTCCACCACTAAATCATGAATGGAATTCAACCATGAGTTTCTTGGCCTCAGGTTCATTGACACATCTAAGTATTAAACCATCATGGTTTCCCCAACCCAAACCATCTTTTGTCAAACAATACTTAGTTTCTTTTAACCTTAATGCTCTTCTTTTATGGCCAAGTAAGTGATCGGGGCATGTAAGGTTGTGGAGGAAAAAATATGATGTCGGTGTACCAAGGGTGCTACTGTAATCTCTGAAGCTCATCTGATACACTTTGTTTTGAATAATTGTTCTAGCAGATTATTCCTAAGGCCTTTTCATTTCCTTGGGTCAACATCTTTGCAATACCTTGTCCCTTAATTAATTTAGTAGGTTTTATCTCCAAATCATATTCTTGAATCTTTGAAACCCACTTACTCCTGATTCCTAGACAATCCTGTTGAGACATGATATCCTTGACAACTACATGGGGTACATATCCAATTATTTTGGAGTAATCTATATAAGTTCTTAAATGTTTAAGGGACTTGACGAGAGCATAGGCCTGTTTCTCCATCATGGTATACTTCAACTCTGAATTTTGTAAGGCTCTACTCATAAAGGCTATAGGTTGCTCTTGTCCCTCCTTATTCTTTTGAAGCAAAACATCGGCAATGGTTTCTTTTGAGGCAAAGGAAAATATCTAGAATTCTTTGGAATAATATGGACTAATCAAGACCAAGGACATGGATATGGCATCTTTGATAGACTTGAATGCAATTTTTCCTTCATCAGTCCACTCAAACTTAGCATCTTTCTTTAATAAATTTTGTAGAGGTTTCATTAATTCTGCTAAATTTTGGATGAATCTTCTTATGAAATTGATCTGACCATTAAAAGACTGGAGTGCCTTTAGATTTTGAGGCAAGGGGACTTTCTTAATGGCTTCAACTCTCTCAAGATCAACCTTGACACCATCCTTAGAAATGATGTGCCCCAACAACTTTCCTTCTTCAACTCCAAAGATTGACTTGGCGAGATTCAAGGAAATACCATATTTCCGACATCTTATAAAAACCTTCCTAAGATTACTTATGTGGTTAGATCTTTCCTTTGAAAAAACAGTTAAGTCATCTTGATATATTTCGATTATTTTGATTATAAGTTCTTTGAAGGAAAAATCCATGGCTCTTTGGAGGGTGGCACCAGCATTCAATAAGACAAAAGGGATTCTAGAAATTTATAGGTACCCCAAGGTGTGGTGAATGTATTATTATGGTGATCCTCCTTATTTACCAACATTTGGTTATAACCGGAAAATTCATCCAACATGGACATCATTGTTGATCCTATTACTCTTTGAAGTAAGGTTTCCATGTCGGGTAATGGGTAATTATCTTTGAGGCATGATGTATTTAGATTCCTAAAATCTATACATATTCTAATTGACCCATTCTTATTTTTGTCCACAACTAAGTTGGAGCACCAAGAGGAATGTCTTGTGGGTGCTATGATCCCTGCCGCTAACATCTTCTGAAGTTCCTTTTGTACAATGGGGGCCAACTTAGGATTTATTCACCTAAGTTTTTGTTGGAAAGGTTTGACCTCTTTAGCTTCTTCTGTGAGGGGAATAGTGTGTTGAAACACATCCTCCTGATAGGATTTAAGCTCATCATAACTAAATGCCAACAAATATCTATACTCTTTGATTGAGTTGATCAAATTGTTCCTTTCCTTTTCTAAGTACCTTTTCTGATTTTTATTAACTTGGGGTCTTTGTCAATTCCTATGTTTATTTCCATATAATTCCCAATTTTTTTTTATTTTATTTTTGTGATGATCATGTCGATCGAAAAGATTCTTGAAAGATATAAGGCTACTTAGGATGTGATTCCTTTCATTATCCTCGCACTCCTGAAACTCTTTACCCTCCTACTAATAATTGATCTTGCAACCTTCAAACTCTTGTATATTGTGGATGAATCTCAAGAGTTGCTCATCATCTTTGAACACCTGCCAATGGTCTATATTATCTAGAATTGAAGGTCTGAAATTGATTTCCATATTTCCATTACCATTAATCATTTCATCCGAAGGCTGGAGGGTGGATGCTGCTACTGCCAATTTATCTGCTAACCCATTCATTTCCCTATGGACCTTTTGAATGTTAAGTGCATCGAACCATTCCATAGTGTCCCATGTGGCATTTCTATACTTTCTTAGTCTATCATTTTTTCATTGATATTGATTCTTAATCTGGAGGAAAACTAGATTTGAATCACCCTTTATGTTCAACATCTTTATCCCCATATCTTTAGTGGTTTCTAACCCTAGGAGAAATGCCTCATACTCAGCTACATTGTTTGATGCTTCAAAGTCTAACTTGAATGTAAATTTGTAGATTTTATCTGAAGGAGAGATGATCATGATGCCCACACCTTTTCCAGTTTTGGAATAAGCCCCATCAAAGTACATTTTCCAAACTTCATCGATCTTTTCATTTTTAATGTTTTCCTTAATAGGGTCCATGAAATTTGACAAGACAACATAGTTTCCAAAGTTATCAGTGAAATGAACAAATTCCTTTTTAGGATTCTTAGCATTTTCTACATGTCGTTTCCTTGGCTTTTCTTTGTGGAGAATCACCCTAGTGTTCTCTGATGTAGGTATAGTTGCATATGTCCAATCTATTTGAATGTGCCCACCAAGAGTTGCAGCCCATTTTTTGGATAGCAACATAGCCCAATTATCTGGAACATCTATCACCACCACATCCATCGACATGTCGATATCAGGATACTTAGCCAAACATTGTGGTAGGGTCGGGTGACCCTTAGATTCAACTGTTCCATTACTTTTCTTGTTATGACATTTGATGAAGCACCTGAATCTAACATGCAGTTATGAAGGAGAAGGTTATCAACTAAGAGGGAGACATAAAAAGGTGGGTGGTCTTCTCTTCTCGGATCAACATTGTTGAGGACTATAGGCATATCTATAGGTTCAATATGTTCAACTTCAAATATAGCATCGTTATTAGGAAGAGGATCCTCTTTCACAATATTATGAGCTTTACTTTGAATATCCTCTAAGGTTTTCAACAACTTTTAGTTTTTACTAGGAATTTTAAGGACATTAGTTGCATAAACATGAATCTTAGCACTGCTTATCCATTCTCCCATATCAATATTAGATTCAGGGACAATAGGAGGATCTGGGAGGGAAAGAGCGGTTACCTTTGGCTTGTACTATTTAGACGGTGATGGATTCTCTCTTCTTTGATATACTGCTCCCTTGAATCTAGCCTCTTTTATTTCCTTAATTAATTCCGGAGAAGGCATTACACCATAAAAGTTGGAAAGGAGATCCTTCTTGTAACCGTAATCCATGGCCTGCTGCCAATGTTGGTTTGATAAAGGATAGGTTCAGCCTACCATGTACACATGATTAAAATCACCTGATGTTGTTTCTTGATTATTGACCTCAACCATTCCATGTTCTATAACTTGGTTTGCTATATAGCAAGTGATTTCTTGGTGGAGTTGATCACAAGGTCTACACCATGGAATGACTTCTTCTACCAGGTTAGTTGAGTCTAACTGGTTTGGAATCCTAGGTTCTTGTTGAGAAGCCTTCTTCTGATATACCTGATTCTATTTAGGCTGAAAGTTCCTAGGTCCATTATTTCTTTGCATTGTGATTATTCTATTCTGAATATTATTCAATTCTACAGATTGATTTTCCATGATTTGGTTCTGACTAGTAACCAATTTTTCTATCATGTTAGTTACCTTTTCCATGGGGTCTTTAGAGGATGCCTTTTCCTCTAATTCAACGGATTTTCCCTTCTCTTTTTTGTATGAGGTGTTTCCCCTTGTGTAACCTAGAATGTTGGATTTTCCTAAAGATGACATATTCTTTTCTATTTTCTCGTCCAAATCCTGAGCAGTTTTTAGATCGATTGGATCTTTGTCCCTTAACTGGTTCCTCAAATCAGTAGTGAAAGCTTCAATGTAAGACATGAGGATGGAAGCATCCCTTGGCTTGATTTCTCTAGGGAGGTCCACAACCACACGCCTGAACTTAGTATTAAATTCATCAATGGTCTCATTCTCCATCTTCTTTATGTTATGAAGGGCAGCAAGCAGATGTCTTGGTTCTTTCTTTTCCCCACATTTTTTATTAAAACCCTCTAGGAATTCATTAAGAGTTTTATATGAATCATCACCAAGGTCGGTGTACCATTATGCAGCATCATCCTCTAAAGATAAAGAAAAGATCTTCATTTTGACATCTTCATGGTTAGAGGCGGCATTATTGTAGTAACTGACCAGGTGCTTATCAAACTTTTGGATGTGAGACTTGCTAGTGATGGAATTATTTCCCTCGAATATGGGGAGCTTCTTGATAGCATCATTCGAAATGTCATGAGGACTACTTGATATCTAAGAAAAGTCAAGGGGTTTGTAAAATTATGTCATTTCTTGAGATTGGAAGGTATGACTCTCTACAAATATGTGATGGACATTTGAGAGGGATTGGTCTCCTAAATTTTCAAGGTTTCTACGAGGAGTCTTCCTATTCAATCTTTACCTAATAAACCTTTCAGGATCAAAGAGAGGATTGAATAATTTTCAGCAGTTTCTTCGGGTAGAAATTCTTGAAGGGATGTTAGACAGTCGAGTCACTAGATGGATTGAGTTTTAATTTTTATGTTTTTTAAAGACTAGATCAATCAATTTTTTTTATCTTTTTAGTTGTTTAGAAAAAAGTTGAGCTAAGTCGCACTCAGGAATAAAAAGACTTATCCCCAGCAATAGTGTCAAAAAGTTTTTCCTCCTTACACACACCTGGGTCACGTGGAAGAAATATCCAAGCCACTCGGTGTGTCCTTGGGGGAAAATCTTGAGTCAAGGCTGTCATCTTGTTCTTGACTCCTCCGTTTAGGCTCAAATCCTAACGAAGCCAAGGGGGGTAGACCCTATCAAGTTATTAAGGCTAAATTACTTAGTATGGTGATGTTAAATTGAGTGAGTTACTTGGAAGTTTGGAATTTAACCATAAACAATCAAAGATGTCAAGATACAAAAATGAGCACACGAAAGCACAATGCTGAGACACAATATATATATATATATATATAGAAAGAAAATAGCCAGTGCCTTAAAATGGAGTCAAAAGATAATCGATGTACTTGCATGTGCTTGGAGTGAATTTTTTGTGATTGCCTCTTGGTACATTTTAAGTTAATGTGAAATATGAGTTGATTAAATTTAGGCGAAGGGGTGGACTCCAGATATACCTGAGAGTACTTGGAGTATGTCCAAAACTAAACCTTCACGACTACCCACAAGGAATATGTGGGCTGAATGGAGCCTCTGGGGCTATTTTTCATAACGAACCCATTAGGATGTGACAAATATCGGTGCCCCGAGCTCACTTTTCAGAAGTTCCCGCTTCCTTTGGGTATTTTGCAACCGTAATGGTTTGATCTATGTGTTGGATTTTCACCTGATGGTTTGTAAATTTGGGAGAGTGAGTACTAATAATTCTAGTCACTCAAATGATTTTGATATAGCTTGACTAATCGAACGAACCACAACCAATTACAGAGCATACACACCGGAGTCTTATCAATTTTAGTAAATTTTAAAATGGGTGTTCTTGTTAAAAACAAAACCCTCCAGGAACCTCTTACAATCCAAGCAGATATCAATCGAGGAATCAAGGAGGGGTTAATTTTATAATAGTTGAAGAAACAAATGATGAAAAGGAAAACACAGATACACAATTCTAGTTTTCTAATTAGTCCTACCACACATCTCTTTCCCCTTTCGGGTCAATCGGGAAGTCATGGGGTAAGTATTAAGATTACTTTGAAATATCAAATATGGAAAATGAAATTGATAATGAATCAAATTATACTACCCTGTATATTAGAGCTACGCTAGTTTGAAAAGAGATGAACAAAAAGTAGAAAATTGACACCAATGCAAATCCCCCCAAGGGGGATGGTGAATAGGATCGAAAGAGCCTATTCGAAAGGAAATTTTATTTTTATTAGCAGAAATTTACAATATCAGAAAATTAAAATTTATGCACTTTGGTCCTTGTTATCTGAAATCCAAAGGCTTACAACAAGCTTGTAACAAGCTAGAATTAAACAAGCTGGTGGGGGAAGCTTTCGAGAAGCTCTAATTCGTCCAAGAGTTGGAATTTTGCCAGAGTCTCCTTCTCTTTTTTGTTCGAATTGCTAAAAGGAAGTGAGAAATCAAAAGAAAATGTGCCCAAACACACTTTGAAATTGTTTTGGGTTACTACAGCAGTTATCAAAATAAAACTTAAGTAAATTTTTTTTAAGATGGGTAATCTAGTTTTGCAAAAAGGAACCAAGGAAAGCAAGATTTCCTTGGGATCTTGGATTTCTGTTTGGGAAGCCAATGAGATGTGCAATTTTATTGCAGAATATGAAACCTTAAAGTACAAAAAAGGAAACTACCTTAAAATCAAGCTACAAATTTTCATTAAAGTGCTTGCAAAAAGAGGATAATTTCAGCTAGATCTCTTAAAATACAACTTTATATGCAAAATGAAACTGAGATCTAAAATTAAGAAAGGATATTACTAACTATATCTATATGTAATTTTATTAATGAGACAGATCTAAGCAATAAGACTCCTTAGAAGTAACCAATTTGAAGAGAAATTAAGATTTTGAAGGAGGAAGAGAGAGAAAGAGTGTTTGAAGCCTAGGAATGTTGGGCTTTGGATTCTGCTTTGGTCGAACACTGAGGGACTATGTCATTTAGAAGATACTGAAGATGAGGAAGATGAAAACCAGCTCAACCTATTCTACAAGTGAGATCACATGCAACTTAGAAATCCTTGCACAAATAGATGGTTAAAACATAGGTGCTGCTGGAAGAGATAATTGGAAAGCATGCAATTAAATCTAAAATACATACAAATCCAATAGATCTGGAACAAGCAGAATTAAGAGAATAAATCAAAATAGAATAAACTCTTACCCTAACAGGAGGGAGCTCTCTCCTTCAAGGCCAAAAATTAACTAGCAAAGCAATGATAAATAAAGAAGATTATACCTCATAAGCATTTGACAATCAACATCCACACATGAAGAGCATTACACCATAGATCTTTCCTCCAAAGCTTCCTTGTTCCAGAATGAAAAAACAATACAGTACAAGAGCAACAACACCTCAATCCTAGTTCTAACTATCTTGGAAGAGGCTGTTGTGCTTGGATATATACAAAAACCAGGAGATCCATCCTAGGGGGGCACAATTCCCAAGGAGAGAGATCAAATCAGCTGAGGGAGAATCAATCAATGCATATCTGAAGCTGAATTGAGCCTACTTGTCAACCGGGGGCCTGATTGAGCGGACACATCAACCCATAAACTGACACATTAGTCCACAGAGCATACAAGAGAGTCCACATGTGTGGAGGAGAGAGAGAGGGCCCAATTCCCCATAAAGACAGCTGAAGATCAACTTTAGACCTGATTTGATCACCTCCTTCAGTCAAGGATTTGTTAGATCCAGTCAATCTGCTTCAGATCTGACTGATTTCAATCAAATGGGCCGAGAATCCATTGATCTATGATTTTGGATTTGCTCCATTATTCATCAATTTATTAATTAAAATAATCAATAATTGATTTTTGGGGCTTTCTGACCTGAGTGATGGAAAGTCACTCAAAACTAGGAAATAGTGGGCCCATGGGTTTACATGGTGCTCTTAGTTTTAAAATGAGCACCTACATAAATTAAAATGATTATTTGGCCCACTTTTATTACAAAATCAATTTTTCCAATTAAACTATTAAAAAATAGCCTAAGTTTTGGAAAAATTAAAATTTTAATAAAAAACACTGAAAAAACTAAAAAATTGAAAAAATTGAAAAAACCTAGGGGGACTTAGACATGTTCATATGACTCGACCATGATGTCTATCATGCTTATACATTGACACATAGACTCTAATAACCTCAATATGCCTAAATGCCAAGCCAACCACCCCAACTTTGGAGGTATGGAGTGAAAAACTCAGAAATTATCAGTCGTTTATTCAACAACCAATAATAACCAAGGGAAAAAACACCTTGGGATGATCGGATTGACAGATAAAGTCTAAGAGACTGAGTCTTTTACAGACACTATCATGCTAGAACATTTATTACAATTCCCCCATGGGGTATGAACATGTGATATAGTACAACAAGCACTTCCCAAAAGTACTTCCAAAGGTCTTCTAAAGTCTGAACAAGTTATCCTTGTTCGGTTCACAAGGCTCACTTGATAAAACACCACTAAGTACAACTTAGGTGGTAATAAGGCCAAAATATCGAAACGATTAGCTGCCAAAAGAGGCTCTTTCGGTGGCTAATGAACTGCCTCAGCGTCTGCCTAAGCCACTAAAATCCCTGTTCTTCAAAAATTTGTTGATGTATATGTAACTTCAGAATGTATTCTTCTATGTATCTTATATATTGTAACCCGATGTTTATTTCAGGATGTCTCTATTATGTATTTGAGTCATGTTGTCATGCCCTGATGTTCTGATCGGGAAGATTAATAATGTAAACAAGTCATGTCAAGTCATTAGGTAAGTCCCCATAGTTTCGGGGCATTTGAGTTATTATACACTAATTAAGGTGTAGGCTCGAGTAGTAATTATTAGGTTGAGCCTACGTGTGAAAAGGAAATTCAAGTGAACGGATGAATATAAATAGAGAGTGAGAGTCTCTCTATTTATCACTTGTGACATACATCACTTGCTCTCTCAAGTGTGGCACACTATTGGAGAAGGAAATACTTTGGCTTGACAGAAGACAGAAGGCTATTGCTGTGTTGGGAGGTCATCTTACTGTTTTGGGTTTCACATATTGTGGTGATACTATCTTAGAGGAAGTTGCGGGGTTTTCTCCATTTATGGTTTCCCCTATCAAAACTCTTTGTGTCTCTTGTCTCATGTGATGTGCTTATGTTATTGATGTGCTTGTTATTCTCTCACTGAAAAGATCCTAACATAATGCTAGCTTAAATGTTGAAAAACTAACATGGTATCAGAGCTAACCTGAGAAGAAGACACTGTGCAGCTGTGGAGGCTAGGGATTCCTTGTTTGTGGATCGTTCTCCATAGATTTTCAGCAAAAGTAAGGTGGAATTACTCTCCTCCCTAGGGCGCATCTTTCTGTCGAAACATAATTCAATTATGAGGTTTTTCAGTTTTGGACCTGTCATTGGGATCAGAAATTAAGGCTTTTTATAGAAGAGGAATTTTTCAGTGATCCCAGGCCTGGATTGTTCTCCTCCCCAAAATCGAAGTTAGGAACAAATTTGAAGGCATTTGGGTGGACAGAACTCCAGAAAAGCAAAACCCTTATTGCTCCTGAACCAGCTCTGCAGGATTTCAGCTCAAGTTTCAGATTTGACATCTTGAACTTGGTAAGATCTAAAATCTTTTGTATTTCCATTTGAGGTTCTTATTTAGAGATGTCTCATCATACCAAGCTTGATGAAAAGCTTGAGGGGGCTGATAACTTCCGAGCTTCAACTGCAGGGATGATTTTAAGGAACCATACTTATTTAAAAGTGTATAAATGTTGGCGAATATTACCAATTCTTAAAACGCCAACTATAAAATGATTGGCGATATTTTTCAAAAAATATTTTAATTTCCAAGGAGTTTATATCATTTATATAATAATTTGGCGATTTTTAGGGTGAAAAAAGTTTACCCCATCAAAATTGGGCGAAACAAGGCTTCAAAAAATGCAAAATGGCGAATGTTTTTTGGGGAAAATACATGGAAAAATAGCCCACTGGGCTAAAATTCGCCCCTAAAATTATCCCTACTTGCAAGTATAGAATCTCCCTGGTCCTGGAGAAGAATGAATTAGACTCCTACATTCATGAGGAGGTTCCAGTTCCAGAGGGAGATGATGAAAAGGCCTTACATAAGAAAAAGATGGTTATGGAAAAGAGGATCATTGCTGATTCTATCAAGGATCATCTTATCCCTCAGGTGTCCTCTCTCAAGACACCTAAAGCTATGTTTGATGCCTTAACCAAATTGTTTGAAGGAAATAACATCAATCGGAAGATGACCCTGAGGAACCAGTTGAAGAATGTGAAGATTCAGAATGCAGAAACTATCCAGTCATACTTCACAAGGGTTTCTCAAATCAAAGAACAATTAGAAGCTGTTGATGAAGAAGTAGAAAATGCAGAGATTGTGATGACTACCTTGAATGGCCTCCCTATGTCATGGGATGCTTTCATTCAAGGAATTTGTGCTAGAAAGAAGTTGGTCAAATTCAGCAGACTATGGGAAGAATGCTCTCAAGAAGAAGCTCGGATAATAGCTCGAGAAGAGAAGATGGGAAGTGAAGACCAAGCTCTTACAGTACACTCCAAGAATCACTCCAAGTCATCAAGAAAGAAGAAACATCATTCCAGAGGTAAGCTTTCTTACAAAGATAATCCTAAAAGAGATATGTCTAGGATCATAGGCTATACTTGTGATGAAGCAGGACACATTGCAAAATATTGTCCTAACAAACAGAAGAAGATGAAGAAGAGCAGCAAAAGAAGACATCATGCTCATGCTGCAGAAGATGATGAACCATCCAGAAAGAGATCCAGATATGAAAGTGAAGATTCTTCAAGCGAGGATGAATATGTACTGATATCAGCTCTCACAGGTAACATTAATCATGGAAGTGATGATTGGCTCATAGACAGTGGCGCTTCCAAACACATGACGGGATTCAAGGAATCATTTGTGAGACTATCAGAACATGAATCACCTCATAAGGTGAAACTAGGAGATGACTACCAATATCCAATAAAAGGTAGTGGGGAATCTTCATACAAGCTAGAATCTGGTAAGTCTCTAACAATGAAAGAAGTATTGTTTGTTCCTGGACTCAAGAAGAACCTTCTATCTATTTCAGCTTTGGATGCAAAAGGAATGCGGGTTGCATTCATAGATGGTCAATTCATCATGTGGCCAAAATGTAAGACTATCGATGATGCGGTAGTAATTGGAGAACAAGAAGGAGGATTGTACAAATTGAAGGGCCATCCAGAACAAGCCTTGATCCATGACATAGTAGAACCAAATGAGCTTTGGCATAGAAGACTTGCACATGTGCATTACAGAGCACTACCTATTGCAAGTAAAGCTGTCAAAGGTCTTCCAGAAATTCAAGCAAAACATGATGGGGTCTACAAAGGATGTGTGAAAGGAAAGAACACGAAGAAGACATTTCCAAGCAGTGAAAGCAAAGCCAAAAGCATTCTAGAAATCATCCACTCTGATGTATGCGGCCCTATGTCATCAAACTCACTTAGCGGGTATGCATACTATGTTTCTTTTATTGATGATTTTTCTAGAAAGACATGGATTTATTTTATGAAGAACAAAGATGAAGTATTCATCAAATTCAAGGAATTCAAAGCCTTGATCGAGAACCAGACTGAAAAGAATATCAAGAACATCATATCAGATAATGGTGGAGAATTCATTTCGAATGAATTCAAGGAGCTATGCAGAGAATCAGGGATTAAGAGGGAGTTGTCCACTCCTTACAATCCTCAACAAAACGGGGTTGCAGAACGGAAGAACAGAATTATCATGGAAGCTGCAAGGGCTATGCTTCATGATCAAGATCTACCTATGCATCTTTGGGCTGAAGTTGCCAGAACAACGGTATATGTATAGAACTGTACTCCACATAGAGTACTCGAGAACAAGACTCCTGAAGAAGTCTTCTCCGGCAAGAAACCAGAAGTCAGCCATCTCAGAATATTCGGCATATAGAAAGCTCGAAGGCGTATAGAATCTACTTTCCAGGATACAAGAAGATTGACACCAGTAGGGATGTGACATTTAATGAAGACACAGCTTACAACAAATCCAGAAAGAGACCTGCTGAAGAACTTGAAGAAGGAGAAGCAAAAGCACCTAGGATCCATGATACAATCATGAATGAAGAAGCTCAAGAAGAAGATCGAGAGTTCGAGGAACCAAAAAGACCTATAGATCCACCTCTGGAGAAGAATCCTCATAAGAGGAAACCTGCTTGAGTACGTGAACTTATCCAAGGTGCGGAAAGATATAGGGCTCCAGAAGAAAATCACAGAGAAAGAAAGAGGACCAAATCAAATTCCAGGTATGTAGCTTTACTATGTGATTTCATTGATAAAGAACCTTTCAGTTATGAAGAAGCAGCAGATCAGAAAGAATGGAAGGATGCGATGATTGAAGAATATCAATCAATCATGAATAATGATGTTTGGGATGTTGTCCCAAGACCAAAAGGGAAGTCAGTTGTTACTTCCAAATGGATCTACTAGATCAAGCATGCTGCAAATGGTAGCATTGAAAAGTATAAGGCAAGATTTGTAGCTCGAGGATTCTCTCAGAAAGAGGGAATAGACTATGAAGAGACTTGTGCACCTGTATCCAGATACAATTGCATTAGATCAGTACTTGCTTTGGCTGTAGTGATGAAGTGGAAGATACACCAGATGGATGTCAAGACAGCTTTCTTGAATGGTGTAGTAGAAGAGGAAGTGTATGTAGAACAACCACCCAGTTTTGAGACACATGACAGAGAGTCTCATGTATGCAGATTGAAGAAAGCCCTGTATGGTTTGAAACAGGCACCCAGGACCTCATACGGCAGAATTGACAGCTTTCTATCCAGTTTGGGCTTTACCAAAAGTAAAGCAGATTCCAACCTTTACTACAAGGTTGAAGATGGCAACCCAGTGATTCTTCTACTATATGTAGATGATCTATTTGTGACAGGTACATATGGGTTGATTACTGATACGAAGAGAAAGCTTGCTGCTGAGTTAGAGATGAAGAACTTGGGGATGATGCATTACTTTCTAGGTATGGAGGTGTGGCAGAGTACAGATGGAATATTCCTTGGACAAGGGAAGTATGCAGTAGAGATCCTGAAGAGGTTTGGGATGATGGACTGCAAGGCTATGGCCACACCTATGGCATAGAACCTAAAGCTATTGAGTGATGCTTCATTAGAGTCGGTTGATGCTACAATGTATCGTCAGATGTTTGGGTCATTAATGTACCTGACGAACATGAGACCAGATATTTGCTTTGTCGTGAACACATTGAGCCAGTACCTGACGGATCTGAGAAGTGTTCACTTGACTGCTGCAAAGAATATTCTGAGGTACCTGAAGGGTACAATTGATTATGGGCTCAAGTATGATAAGAATCAGAAGATTAACCTAGAGGGTTATGTTGATTCAGATTGGGCAGGCAGTGCCATCGACAGGAAGAGTACTTCGGGATGTTGCTTCAGTATGGGATCAGGTGTGATATCTTGGTTTAGCAGGAAGCAATCTTGTGTGGCACTGAGTACAGCTAAAGCAGAGTATGTCGTAGCTTGTTCAGCTAGTTGCGAGGTAGTATGGTTGCGGAAGCTACTGTCTGATATATTTGATCTCCAGTTGGATGCTACTTGTATACATTGTGACAACTAGAGTTGCATGAAGTTGTCAGAGAATCCTGTGTTCCATGACAGGTCGAAGCATATCGAGATCAAGTATCACTATATCAGGGATATGGTGCAGAGAGGAGCAGTGAAGCTCCTATATGTTGCGACGGAGGAACAGATAGCTGATGTATTGATGAAGCCATTGGCTAGGATGAAGTTTGAGTACTTCAGAGAGAGACTTGGTGTTCTCCAGATCGAGGTTCCTTCCAAGAGACAGTGATGATACCCATAGCCATTCTGACATGGTGAGAGGATTGGTTCCTTCCATGGTCAGATTTAAGGGCTGAGCCATTCTGTCATGGTGAGAGGATTTGGTTCCTTCCATGATAGATATGGGTGCTGATTTCCATTCTGGGAATGGAGGCACCTGGTCAGTTACCAGGAACACTCAGTCAGGGACTGAGAGAGCCATTCTGATGAGTAGGTTAGATGTAAGGGCTGAGCCATTCTGGTCATGGATAAAGGATTAAGTTCCTCCCATGACAGATGTGAGTGCTGGCCATTCTGTTGAGTAGGACAGATGTAAGGGAAACTGCCACTCTCTGGGAGAGTGGAGGCACCTGTTCCATTACCAGGTAGCTGAGTCAAGGACTGGGGGCCATTCTGATGAGGGTGTAGGATTCAGTTCCTACCAGGTCATATGTGAGTGCACAAATCTCTCATCATTGTGGTAGGAAGGGCTCTGACCTAGGTGAGAGTCGTTCATCATTGTGGTAGGATGTGTTCTAGCCTAGGTGAATGTGAAAATATTTCATCATTGTGGTAGAAGGGGCTCTGGCCTAGGTGAAAGTCATTCATCATTGTGGTAGGATGTGTTTCGGCCTGGGTGAATGTGCCATTCTGACGAGTAGGGCAGATATAAGTGCAGATCCATTTCACATATGTTAGTGATGTGATGTCCTATCATGCTAGTGAATGTGAGTGCTGGGCCTTTATGATAGGATTGTAGTTTACTACATGATCAGATGTGAGTACTGGGCATGCCTTTCTAACGAGCAGGTCAGATGTAAGTGCTGGGTGAAGACCTACATGAGAGTAGGCCTACAACCGGCATGAAAAAGGGCTGGCTCTGTAGAAATTCCTACGACGAGATAGTACACACATGATGATGATCTGTGGAGATCCAGATTGAGCTATGATCCAGATCCAGTTTTGATGACTCTGAGAGATCCAGATCGAGTAATGATACAGATCCAGTAGTAGTGATCCAGATCGAGTGATGATCCAGATCTAGTCCAGTGATGATGATCCAGATCGAGTGATGATCCAGATCCAATGATGACGTTCTATGATGATCCAGATCGAGAGATGATCCAGACCCAGATGAATTGAAGACGAAGATGACTTGAATATGAGATGATCCAGTTGATACAGAGAAGAAGACCATTGCTGAAAATTGTGTCAAAATAATACCTTCCTAGTTAAGAGGGAGTGTTGATGTATATGTAAATTTGGAATGTATTCTTCTATGTATCTTATATATTGTAACCTGATGTTTATTCCGAGATGTCTCTATTATGTATTTGAGTCATGTTGTCATGCCCCGATGTTCCGATCGGGAAGATTAATAATGTAAACAAGTCATGTCAAGTCATTAGGTAAGTCCCCACAGTTTCAGGGCACGAGTTATTATACACTAATTAAGGTGTAGGCTCAAGTAGTAATTATTAGGTTGAGCATACGTGTGAAAAGGCAATTCAATTGAACGGATGAATATAAATAGAGAGTGAGAGTCTCTCTATTTATCACTTGTGACATACATCACTTGCTCTCTCAAGTGTGGCACACTATTGGAGAAGGAAATACTTTGGCTTGACAGAAGACAGAAGGCTATTGCTGCGTTGGGAGGTCATCTTACTGTTTTGGGTTTCACATCTTGTGGTGATACTATCTTAGAGGAAGTTGCGGGGTTTTCTCCATTTATGGTTTCCCCGATCAAAACTCTTTGTGTCTCTTGTCTCATGTGATGTTCTTATGTTATTGCTGTGCTTTTTATTCTCTCAGTGAAAATATCCTAACATAATGCTAGCTTAAATGTTGAAAAACTAACAAAATTATTAGGTTGCCTCCAAAAAATTTCTTTCTAGTTTGTCTGCTCAACTTTCTTCTTCAGCAAGCTCTATGTTAGGAAGGTTAATAGTATCCTGGCTTGCTTTAAGAAGCTGAAGGCTTACTACAACTTTAGCTAGGGTTTCCAATGTGAGGTGGGTTCTAGGGTATTGCTTGGCCTCCTTTAGCTGCAGTCTCTGAAGCCTAATCATTCAGTACAATCTTGTGTTGTCTTTTAGGTACCTTTTATTTAGTCTTTTTAGGAAAATATACCTTTCTCTCTGCTCAAGGTAAGATTTATGTAGTAGCTTGTTCCTACTGGTCAATGCAACATTATTTTTCTTTATCTCCTTTTCCAAAATTTTCATCTCATACACTTGCCTCAGCAACTAATTTATCCTTTGTGTCTTGGGATTTATAAAGGAATCCTTCTCTACGGGTTCATATTTCTTGTTTGGTGTAGGTGAAGGAAATTTTATTGTTCTACTATCACCTACCCTTTTAGGTCAACTTTTTCCCTAAACATTTGGCCAAATTGCTGAAAAAATGGGGCTCGGAGATGGATTTGGTCCTTCAAATATATGACACCTGTGTATAAACTGAAATAGGTTTTTGTACAATGGTTTGTTTTTACAACAAACCTCTCTCATTTTTTGGAAATTCGTTATCATCTTCCTGAGACCTGTATTTCAAAAACATGTGTAAAACAAGGAAAATATGAGATCTAAAAATTAGGGCTCAGAGATGGATTTGATTCTCTGAATATGCAATAATTGTAGGAAAACTGAGAGAGTTTATTTTTCTATGACATGTTGGGAACAGAAACCTTCGATATTTTTGCAAAATGATTCTTCACTCGCTCATAATTACCGTTTTAAAACGATGCCTTTTCATAGTAAAATGCCCCTTTCGATGGCTTAGAGCGTCTTGAAATTTTGGTCTTAGCTACCGAAAGTCTGCTTTTGGTGGATTAGAGACTATTTTGAAACCATTCTTATCCACAAAAACCTATGTTTTGAGTTTTTGAGCGGGCTTTTTCCCCAACGCATTTCACTTGCTTTCAGTGGTTAATGCCTTCCTTCAATCACCCGCTAAGCTGCCAAAATCGAGGCTTTTCGGTGGATAATGAGCTATTGGAAATCTTTCCTAAGCCACCGAATGTCCTTTTCCCAAATTTTCATAAAAAAATGTGATCAACAAGATTTCACTGGTTAACATGGTCCCGCGTTAAAACTGTTAGCTACCAAAAGGTGAGCTTTTTGGTGGCTAATGAGTTGTTGAAAAACTTGCCTAAGCCACCGAAAGATAAAAATTTCAAATTTTCTTAAAAACAGAACATCAAATATCCAAACCTTGTTATTCATCCCAATATATTTCATAATATGTCCTAAAACCTTCATCAATGATAAAAAAATAAATTGTTTTGAGTGAACTTATTGAAAATTTTATTTAGGAGATAACAGGTTGGTTATGAGCCTTGGGGTATCTACCTAATTAGGAGGTGAGAAAATGTTGGTCATGAGACGTAGGGTATATACCTACTTAGGATGTGACAAATATGATTCTAGGATGTAATAGACCTAATGTGGGACACTTGAGAACTTGTCTTAGGAAGTTGTTGATGTAGGTTTAATAAATCATGAAACAAAATGGTAAAAAACTCTTGGCCTAATAATCCATAAGCCATGAAAACTTGGAAGGAGTTGTGTGAATCATTAAAAAGGAACATGAGCATCCCTCTAATATCAAAACTAGAGCATAATGTCTATCAAAATCTACCATATGGTATACAACAAAGCCAGAAATGCATTAAATCCATGAGAAACAAACAAAAAGAAAAAAATGTTTGCAATAAATCATGGAAATGATTAAGGAATTATTGGGATGGGACTCTCATATTGAGGCACACGAAACATAGTTCACTCATAATCATGGAAATCAATTACACAATTGTGGAGATAAGGATAACATATAACATATTAATGCATAAAGGGAAAAGTTCACACGTAACGAAGGAAATAAATTAGGAAATTGTCAAGATTAGATTTAGGTATTAAGGAACGTGAAACAAAGTTCAAACATGATGATGGAATTCAATTAAGCAATGATTAATATTGGACTCACATTTTGAGGCACATATAAGAAATTCTACACATAATTAAGGGAATTATAGCCCACTCAAGTAACCAATATGCATCCTTATGCGAAACATTATTCCAAAGACCATTATGAAAAGACAACTCTTTTAAAACTTATTTGAAAACATAATCATCCAAATATTATAAAATATTTGATTCACTGTACAAAAACTATTGCAAATCCATTTAGATTCCTCAGCGGGGAATGTGATTGGGATCAAATTATACTATTTTATGATAAATGGTTAGAACTAAAAGTTGTACCTTGAATGCAAGAAGGAAACTTTTAGCACATATGGGATTTGAGATAGTTTTGGTTGGTTGATAAGTCATGTTAAGAAGGCTAAGTTGATCATGAAGGATAGGTGTTTCATATGAAAAATCAGGCATTATCCAATAAGTACCAGGACCTTATAGTTGATGAGGCATAGACCTCAAAATATTGGCATTAAATCATCAAGAAGATATAAAAGGAACAAAATACATAATCTCACCACATTGTGCAAACATCATCAACCTACTTCATAACATAAGATAACATATTTAATCAATTTTGATTAATTCCTACCCACTAGCCTAGATAGTTGGCATTCACTTGCACCACATGGTAAACACATACCATATATACCCCATGAGCACTTTAATCCTAATTTTGGGTTTATCTTGTCTACATTATTGAATACCAGAATTAACAACTGCACTTTTTTGCACATTCTGTCTTTTACTACTTTATTCCAAATTTTTAGTGAATAAGGTAAATCTGGTCAACTAGGAAACTACTATATTTCGTTTCCAACCCATCCTCCATGATTTTCTCTCCATATTCTAGGATTAACATTTTTTTCCATCATACATGAAAAATCATAATTTTTCTAGTTTGTGAGGTCCTTGACTGATTTGGGAAGTTCTTTAGCCACCTATGGGGGTTTATCATATTTAGTAAGTCTATATTTCTGAGCTTAATGAGTTGTCTCCAATACAACTTGATTGTACCTATGAGCAATGTAATATTTATGTACACTATTATTAATCATTATTAAATGGAACGATACACTCCAATATTCATCTCTTCATTCATGTGAATCGGTCTCTATTCTTCTCTCTATTTTTCTTGTGTATGCTTGTGAGGATTATCTTAGTAGCAAGATCCAATTCCTATGCTTCTTATTAGCATCAAGGATATATTTACTCAGATAATTAGATATTTTATTTATACATGGTATTAGAGTTCAAGGTTGTTCAAGTTCAACAAATTTGAGGATCTATCTATTCTCTTTATCAAAGTGCATCCAGTTTCCTATCCCTCTCTGAAGAAGAGCTTGCTATTGAGCTTACAGGATTTTCTCCTAGTTTTAGTTGTGCAGGTTGCAGAGAGTTTCTCCTTGATAAGATCAAAGTCCTAGTATGGATTCTTCTTCATCTATAATATTGACTCCCTTCAACTATAACAGTTGGAAATCCAAAATTGGCATTCTATTGCATAGTAAGGGACTCTATAGAGTTACTCTAGCTTTGGAAAATGAGCCCAATGTTGTTGTTGATAAAGCTAAGTGGCATAATAGGTTAGGTGAATCATATGTATTTATTTTCCTGTCTATTTATCATGATATACTCTTTCATATAGATGGTTTGACCACTCCAAACCAAGTATGGACAAAAATTGAGTCTCTCTTTGGAATTCAAGATAAGTTAAGAGAACATTAGTTGGAGATTGAGTTATTCTCAATGTGTCCAAGTAGTTTCGATTCTATTGAAGGCTTATTCACCAAATTCAAGTCACTTGTACTAATTCTCAAGAATTGTGGGATTGAGAATAAATCTGATCATTCAATCCTTTACATTCTATGAAAATGGGCCCTGAATACTCATTTTTTGTGTCCACTTTTCATGATACTAGGGTTGTTATTCCTAATTGGAAAATTACTTCTTTGTGTACTTATTTGTTTAACTAACAAAGTAGAAAGATAAATTGATCAATATGGGTGATATTCAATATTCCAATTGAAACGATCATGCACTCATGTTTCAAGGAAGCAAGAATACCAAATCTAAAGAAAAGAAAATTGTGAAAGAGAAGAAGCCAAAGTCAGAAATTCGGAAGATGAAAGTTTGAAGCCTATTGATGAATATTCAATGAAGAAACTAAAGAAGAAAGGGATCACATAGAAGTGTTATTATTGTATCAAGGTATTTCATCTAGAGAATAAATTTTTCAAGAATAATATGGACATCATATCTCAGCTTCTTGAGAAGCACAACATCAAAGTTCCAGATGAATTAGATAAGCTTGCTGATTGTCCAGAACACTGTGATAGTGCACAGTTCAAAGGTGATATAAAATATGAATTGGGTGCCAGAGTAAAATACTTTTGTCACATGTATGATATAGAATCATTTTCTGATATATCAGAATAATAAATATCATATCCTTTCTTTGATAATCCACCTATCAGTCTTCTAGCTTCATCTCCTAAAATGTGTGTTTTCACTAGATACTAACTTGTCTTTAATAAACTCTTCCTGACTCCATTCAAATTGTTATAATTCTTATTTATAATCATGTTTTCATGATGATATAAATTTCATGACACCATTCATACTACCTCTTTCTATAAATTCTCATCACTTGTTGACAAAGGTTGTTTCTCTAGCTCTGAATGGTTCAGATCTAGGACAAATGAGTGATAACAAGCATGGAAAAATTCCCATAGAGTTTGTAGATATCTAGAATGGATCTATGATTTTTTATATATATTGATGTATAATATTTTCATAGTGTGAAGTCTCCACAGATGTACCTACAATGAAAACATTAAACAACAAGCAAGATCAAAGGTACCAAAAAACGGTCTACAGTTCTATATTAGTTACTAAGGAATCCAATAATAAGATGAATGATTGAAAGATAATACATTTTATGGGAAAGGAAACATATTTGAATTAAAATGAAGAAGAGAGACTACAACATTTCCCCTTAGTGTCGTAATTCTCCTTCACATGCCGTGTAATTTCCTCAAAGCTCCAACTTGTCTCTTTTAATATCACCGTAGATTTGGACATAATCCCAGTGCAGAAGCATAAATTTTCTCCCCTTTCCCATGGAGGATGAGATAGGTGTTATAGGCATTGGGAGGATAGGGATGGTTGAGGATAAGGTGGATGAGGTGGAAGGGAGATCCTTCTAGGGGGGATCTCTAGTCCGGGTGGTCCATAAGAGTAGGGATGAGGGTTCCACGAAGTATTCCTTCTAGAAGCTTCGTGAATATTCTCTTTTCCCTTTAAAAATCAAGCACAACTATTTTACTATGGAGATAGAGAATTACCAAGGTGGAACCACTTATTGAACAAAGGAAAGAGGTGGTGGCACCACTCATTTTCAAGAGAAAATAGGCGTTACTGAAGAAGGTAACTCTTATTGCATTAAAGGGAGGGGTGGCAAAGGACTTAGATATGAAATTATGAATTTTGGTCACTATCCAACTTCATTAATTGGGGAATCTAAGGCATTTTATGGTGTTTGAGTTCTCTGCACATGATGGTGATGAGAATAGGTGTAACAGAATTCCCCCAAAATCATGAGGCTAGAGGGATATGATAGGTGAGAGATTTGAAAGAGAAATTTATCACTTCAAGGTAAGAAATCGTTTAATCAGAGATAATTATCAACCAGGATTTTGCGATACGTCAATATTTTTTACTTATATCCAAATGATTCCTCATCATGGCTGTAGATAAATAAAAGGTAGATCCATGAGAAATATGAATAAACGTGGATACTAGAATACAACGTAGATACATGTGAAGAAGACTCAAAATTGGATAGCTACCAGACATACAATGTAGATCTCTTTCAAATGGATGCAAATTTGAGCACAACCATGACCATACAAATGTGGATCCATGCTAGGAATCATAAAAATATTCCATCAAAACCTTGGGAAAGTAATGAGCACTTAAAATATACCCAGAGTCTTTGTCTCATCTTCCACAAAGTACGATTCTATCCATGTGATTACAATGTTTTGATGTCGAACATGGTAGAAACCACTTGATTACTGGTAAATGATGAGAACCATTAACAAGTGCAAGGGAGATCACCATTAATGTCAATAATTCCCAAGGTACCCTAGTACAATCTCCTGAGTGTGAATATATGATTTGATGTTGAACACTCAGTTGAATATTCAATCAGAGGTCAATGATGTAAACCTATGTCGAAAGTGAGAGAATCTATCATTGATGCATACAAATCTCAAGGTATTAATATGTTTCTAATACTAATTCCTCGATGATGAAATGAAGTCAACAGGAAATAGTCTCATCAAAGGAGGGCCATGATGAATCCCACATCGACGACACGAGACTCAAAACAAAGTTTTGGAATTTTTAATATGATCTAACCATAAGACAAACTCAAAAGTATTGACACAAAGGATTTTTCATTAGAGGAAATTTCAAATCAAAATGGGCCTCCTTAAAAAAATTAATAAAACAATAGTCAAAATAATAAAATAATATTTATTAATTTTGGAGGAAGAAAAGAAAAACATTACTTTTTTGTCTATATTTTCGACATATCTCCCTATGTTTTTACTCAAATTTCGATTGGGAGAGCTCGTTGGATGTGGAATTAAATTTCACATCCAATGAGTACCCACTTGATATACTTTTGATGGACCCCGCTACCCAAAAACAAGAAATACCTGAAAAAACATCATCATCACATTGTTTTAGGTATTTCTTGTTTAAGGGGTAGTCGGGTCCATCAAAATTATGCCGAGTGGGTACTCGTTGGATTCGGAATTTAATTCCGCATCCAATGATCTCTCCCAATCAAAATTTGAGTAAAAACACAAGGCGATATGTAGAAAATCTAAACAAAAAAGCATTTTTTTTATGATGCCTATCCCCAAATTTATATTGAAAAAAGTGTTTAAGACCTATACAGTATTTCAAATTAAAAGCAATTTCAGTGGCTAACACATGATGACATGGAATTAGAATTAGAATTAAAAGGCCCATTTTGAGTTGAAATTTCCTCTAATGCGACTGCAGAGATAAAATCTCAACATGAATTTCCTTCGAACATTGGGCGACACGACAAAAGTCTTGGAAGAATTGACTTGACCAAATGGATACTAAGACACAATGCAACGATAAATGATGCATTCTTTGAAAGACTCAAAGAAGTGACATGACTCATGAAAGTGGATCGACCTGGAAGCAAGCTAAATACCCAATTGACTGAATGAAATGCATATAAGTTCCATGTTCAAAGGTGACTCATAACTACCATTATTTGTAAAATGAAATAGATCCCTACCCTTAATATCCCCATCATGATTGATGAGTTCCTCTTTTCATTTTTATGAGTCCAAAGAGGGTAGCAAACACTCGTTGTAGCTTATCCAGAGACAAGTCCATTCTCATATGTTTTGTGAAGTTGAGAAAGGAGGGATTCGTTCCCAAAAGAGGGTCTCTTAGTGTTTTTAATTCAACGAGTACATTGAAAGTTAACTTAGTATTGTTCATATTTAGAGAGTCTGAATGAAAATAGAACAAGACTCCAAAGGGTCCTTTTTCGTATGATTTAGTATCTGGGTCCTGAAAAAGTATAAAACAATTCCCGAGAGAAATCTTCTAGTAATGACTGGCTGGAGTATTCCTTTTTCATAACTAGTCAATCCGAACTGAAAAAGGAGTAAACTATCATTAGAAAGGAAAATCTTCAGGTACATTTACAAGTGTGAAGAAGACAAGTTCACTCAGCAATATTTTCATATTTATGGAGTTCGAAAATACCTTAAATAATGTTAGGGTTTCTTTTCGTGATGAGCGGGTTTAACGAGCCTGAAAAGAAGCAAAATTTAACTCGGAACTTTGGTGCTAAGTTTAAAGAGCATGACCAAAATGTCAAAATTAGCGCTTGACAACTTTTTCCATTTTATTGAAGTATCAAATAGTAAAAAAAAACCTCACCCATAGTAAAAAAAAATTACTTTCATCCCTGGAAAACCTTTTGAAAGACTATTAGATCTCCAAAAATATTTAAAATCAGCTTTTAACGACTATATGAAAGGGAATTTTTAAGTGAGATTATTAAAAATATTAAAATAATTCCATAAAACCCTAAAATATCTCATATAAAATCCAAAGGAATAGAAAAAACATATCATTTTATTATTTACCAGGTTTGGAGATCTACTTGGAGCAATTTTGTGCATATTTCTGGCGAAGATTGTGGAGCTATTACTTGTCTGATTCTTCATTTGTTTGTTCCATGTAGGAGCTAAAACCATCCTTAACATTTTCATCTTCGAATTTTTCCTTTCTAGGCACATTTTTTGGGGTTTTGAGGTTTTTACCCTAGGATAAAAATCACACTCATGGTAATGCACTTTCCCTTTGCGAGAAAGGTGGTGCCCAAGCAGAACTGCACTTTTCATGCTTGAAAAGGCAATGGCACCGCTCTATCTCAAGGAGACAGAAGTGGTGTTGTAGAGTGGTCCCACAAGATGAACAACCCAACCAAAATAATGCTTTTAAATTATTTTTAAAGGTTGATAATGTGTCTTAATACTTCAATTTTTATTTTTGGCACGTTATTTAAGTCAAAATCATTGTGTTGAAAGAAAGAAAACATGAGGAAAATGATGCCAGGGCTGGAGCAGATGCTACCCATATAGATACTTTATAGGGTTGTGGGCTCCTGGAATTCTTCCACATCTCGAGTATGAAGTTTCATGTGAGACTACTGGAGTACATATTGAGGATGTGGAATCCTGAGAAGCAGTACTTCAAGGTGGGGGCTCACATTCTTACAGTGGAAGTAGAGGAAATATACTTCCTTACAGTATTATCCAAGCAAGGTCAACGCATCTCACTGATGGGTCCTCAGGGACAAGATGTCACGACACAAGAAATCATAGCTCACCACTATTTTCTAGGGAATCAGATGTCTGGGAAAAATATCCCCATCAAGGAGGTGATGGATTTTCCTCTTCAGATAGTAATTTTTACCATTCAGTGGGTTGTAGGGATCCAAGGGGCTCAAAAGGATTCTCGATCCCACATGATTTATGCCTCGGAGGCTATGGCGCTGACAGTCTATAACTAGGCCAAGGATTTATTGAGCGTGTTCAAGGATAAACTGACTAAGTGTCGGCAGGGGGAGTTGAAACAGTTTGGTTATGGGACCATCTTGGAAACCTTCTTCTTCGAGCAGGTGCCCCTTTTGAAACCTCAGGTGGCTTTCACCGAGCTTAGAGCATGGGACCCTCACATGCTGTGGTGGGAGGAGATCATGGCCCGCATTGGTGGTGGAAGATCTATGGTAAATTATGGGAGGGAATTCTTTAGTTTCTTAGATGACCAACTTCTCATGGTGGAGGACTATGCATACGCTGGTACTGAATTCAGGGGAGACCCTGATCTACCCTTATCGACAGGTTCCCAATGGGGAAATATTCATAAGAAGAATAATGAAGTCATTGATTATTTTTTGCATTTTCATGTTTTATAATTTTTATGAATGATAACTAGAATTAATTTTTTCATGCAAATGTTGGAGATGCACGACCTAGGGGATTATCTCCAATTGTCAGACGAGTGGGCACCCTCTTCATTCATAGAGGAGATGATGAGTTGAATGAGTTGGAGGATAAAATCAACCGATTAACTCTTGACATTCCAGATACTTCCATAGATGACCTCCCTAGGAGGTATCATAGACATACAACTGGAGTGTCAGGTCGATTCAACTGCCACCTATGAAGGGTAGAAAGAGCTATCATGTGCTACCATGAGCACCACTAGTCATTCTACATGATGTATACACTGAAAGTTGTTTAGCTTCAGAATTTTTCCATTTTGTATATCTAAAAGCCAGAGTGCTTCAGTCAGGGTCTTGTGACCATGTTTTTGTAAAACAATATATATATATATATATATATATATATATACTGACTTATTTACGGTGTTTATATGTGTTTCAAATGGGAAATGATATTTACATGAGTTTTTATGTGTCTTTTACTGTTTATTTTATTTTACAATGAACCATGTTTTATTTATCAAAATTTATGAATGGGAAATATACCAGTCCAAAATGTAATTGGACAACGAGTCTGCAATAGTGTTATAAGACCTAGGAATATTCCTATAAGTGATTGATTCATACGACCTTTCTAACAAACGGACTCTCCAAAAAAGACAAAGGAGTGTAGGATTTCTGATGGAATAGATGTGGTTCAAATTAAAAACCATTAGTTGTGAGTCCATGAATACTACCAGGTGATCAATGTCATGAGATGAAGCCTGGGTCAGTAAACCTATCACTGCTTGATACTTGGCAATGTTATTGGTAGTTGGGCCTATACAAACCGCTCATTAACTGTCTAAGTCATGGGCTGGGGAATGCAAAACCCAAGTAGTTGATGTAAGGTTCAAGGTATGATGGGAAGAACCATTAGAAACACCATAAAAATCCATTTGATATGCATAACCAAAATATGGTATAAACTGCATTCAAAAGAACTCAAAACCATATCGAAATACTAAACCACACCAAACAGTCAATCAATATACATATATTTAAGGTACCATACAAAAATTCCTTCAAGCATAGTAAATTTTTACATAGAACCCATTGCGCAGTTTTCAAAAAGGTATCCCATTGTAATCTACAAGATCATAGACTCATTTTCCTAAAACATTACTGAAAAATACCACATGGATTCAAACTTCCCCTTTCCAAGCCTTTCATGCCTCTGATAATAGGTCAAAACCATGTCACCTTCATTAGAGGCATGAGGTTGAACAAACTTATAGTATTGGGCCTTAATGCATTTTTTATGTGCCTCATTAGCCAAGGAAACATCTCTTCTACTCTCATCAAGGTTTGTCAAGTACAAAAACTGTTCTTCTTTAGCATAAGTGTTTCGGAGAAGCTCTACTGCGAGCTTGAGGGACAAGATCTCACATTCTATCGGAAGGACATATTCTAGTCCATAAACCAACTGAAATGGTGTGAAACTATTTGTTGTTTTAACTGAAGTCCTATAATCCCAAAGTGCAAAAAAGAGAGTCAAATTCTAGTTAGATTTGTGATCTCTAACCATCCTACGCAGCATAGTTTTCAAAACTTTGTTAATGGCCTCAACTTGACCATTAGCTTGCGGATAATATGGAGTTGAGTTTTCATGACAAGAACCCAACTTAGCACTCAACTGAGCTATTATTTGATTATGGAAATGGGATACATGATCAATGGATATGGCTTACGGAACTCCAAACCTAACTATCACATGATTAAACAAAAAGAGGGAAACATTCTTTCCATCCTCTGCATATGTATGCATTTCCTTAGCCCATTTTGTAAAGTAATCAACGAATACAATGATGTAACCATGCCCCCCATCCGAGGTCATCTTACAATGCATGGAATCAATTCCCCATTTGGTGAAAGGGTGACAAAAAATGACAGGGTGTAAAGGAACATGGTGAGTGCACTTTTTAGGATAAAACAATTGACATGGTGGGAATCTATTAAATGCCTCATGAAAACATTTGAATATTGAGGTCCAAACATACCCACTGTGAAGGATTCTCTGAGCTATCACCATCCCAGAAAGATGACCACCACATGCTCCAGAGTGGAAATCATTCAAAACTTGTTCAGCCTCTTCGTGTGTAAGACATCATCGAAGAATGGAGGCAATACCACGGCAATATAATGTGTCATTTAGAATGAGATAATATTTTGTGTGGTGATGGATACGAAAAAGATCGTGACAAGACATATCAGGATGAAACCATTGGGTCTTGAGATAGATGACCAAATATCCATACCACGGATCAATTGTGCTAATCAAGAACAAACATTCATTCAAAAATGAATCATTGGGCGTAGCTTCCATCAGAGCACGGGGAAGGTCACACATTAAATCCGCAAAAAATAAGGAATTATTGGAAGTATCCTTGGTGAACTTGAGATCGAATTCCTATAATATGATGATCCAATGGTAATAATTTCCCCCTAGTACTTGACAAGTAAAAATGTAATACATGGGGTTTTGATCCACGAGAACAGTTGTGGTACATAGTAATATGTAGTGACGAATTGTTTGCACAGCAATGACCGTAGACAAAGCTAGCTTCTCCACATGTTAATAATGGCTTTCAAAGTCAAGGAGACTCTTACTTAGGTAATAAATTATGTGTTCTTGGTCGTTGAGATCTTCCTATACTAGAATCATACTGATAGTAGTAGTGGAGGAAGCAACATGCAATAGAAAGTATTTTGAGTAATTTGGGGGGTGCAACACTCGTGAATGTGTCAAAGCATGTTTCAAATTATGAAAATATTGTTGGAATTGGTCATCCCAAAATAACAGAGTGTATTTATTAAGGATATGCATATAGCAATGCATTTTTTCTGTGAAGATGCATACAAAATGATGAAGAAATTTTTCCTTCCCTTGCAAACTTTGGAGTGCGGTGATATTAGTCAAGGAAGGTAAGGGAAAAATAGCAGCTATTTTCAAAGAATCTCTCTAGATTCCATCTTTGAAAACCATAAATCCAAGAAGACGTCCAATCTAAACATAAAATACACATTTGTGTGGATTGAGTCAAATATTATAATGACGACATATAAGGAAAATGTCCATAAGATGCCTTGGGTGGTTTTCTCGTTGTTGTGAATAAGCAGGGATGTCATCCAGACATGGATCCATGATGTGTTTAATATTGTAAAATGCATAGGACATGGCATGCTATAATGTAGCTCCGATGTTTTTTAAACCAAAGGGTAACATCCAATAGGCAAAGGTCCCCCATGAACAGATGAATTCCATTTTATGTTGATCAATGAGCATACTTTCTATTTGATTGTAGCTGGAAAATCCAACTGTGGTGAGAATTTCTCCTCACTACAGGGGTAAGAATGGATCCCTTGTGCCCTATAGGAAGAAGGGTAGGTTCCTACCCTTAGAAAACAGTAAAAAATGGAAGTAAAAATGACAATAAACAGAGCTGCGAATTGAAACTAAACTAATCTAAGCAATAACAAGTAAATGGCAACTATTGTAAACTACATTTAAGAGCAAATGATAGAAAAATATGGAGATGCAGCTCTTGTAAACCCCTCTGCAAAAAATGGGTTAGGGTTCTTCCTCCAAAACCTACAAAATAAACCTATACTACTATGAAGACAACTTGCAAAAGATGTTAATGGCAAACCTGCAACTAGAAATATTGGTTAGAAAACAAAACAAGTAAATAAACATGCAAAAAAAGAAGCTATACCTCACTTGGGTGGAAATGGGCCACCATGCCCTAGCTCATGAGAGCACCTCTCTCTCTTGGTTGAGGAACAATGGCTTGGAGAAATGGAGATGAAAAAGGGGGAGAGTGGGTGGTTTGAGAGCAAGAGGTCTCAAAGGATCCACAGGCAGCATAACAATATGCAAATGAGGAGTGTTTTGAGAGTGAGACCCCACCCTCCTTATATAGTTTTTCCAAGGGATTTTATGGCTTTAAGCCCTTGGTCAAGGCTTTAGCTCCTTTTTTGGGCCTTTAGCCCCTTCCACCCTAACTTTAGCCCCTTCATGGTTTTAGTCCCTTTTTGAGGGCTTTAGCTTCTGGGGGTCTATTTTGGGCTCTTTTTTGGGGTTTTTAGCCCTTTTCTTCATCCTTGGGATCTTTTGTAGGTGTGGGGCTCAAATGGAAGGTGTTGGAAGCTCTTATGAAGAGAAATGAGTGTTGTGAGATGGTGTCCTTAGGTGGTGTAGGCCATTGTGAGCTGCGTGGGGGATTTTTGGGTTAATAGATTGCCCCCTGATGTGTGAGGGTAGGACCTCAACGTATGGCCGATGCACATCATAGGATTTGCTGTCGAGAGGTGGTGCTTCTGGGGCTGGGGCATGGTGGCTTTTGGAATTGTGTTAATTTGGTTCCCATTAATGGGTGAGATACAATAAATGTGTGACATGTATATGGACGAGGTAGGCATTCCCATGCTTGTGACAATGTCAAAAGAATCATTTGACCTATGTTCTAAAATACAAGAGCTAATCATATAAAAGTGATGTTACAATGTTGGTTGCCTCTCATGTGAAGCTGAATACAATACTAATTTGGTACATTGGACCCATTGCATTCTCATGGAATGCTACATCTTTATGACCGACGTTCTATTGGATCTGGTACATAGCTATGTGGACTCACTAATTGAGAGTTAGAGTCACTATGGTACAAGTATGCTGCATCAACTAGAAAGGTATATCGAAGCATTGTTGGGGCTTCTGATCACTGTCTCCAACACAACCTAGAAATCACAAGGGACTTAAATAGTTTAGGTCCCTCGAGTGGACTCACCATTGTGTTAGAGTCGGGTGAAATCTGGGGTCTTCAAACAGGTATTTTGTGGAACAAACCCTATACAAATCTCAATGGTGCGATGATGGAGTTGAAGTCGAGCACGTGAGAAACAACCATCCTAATAGGAACTAAGGACTCCTCTCAAGTGATCCAAGGAACTCAGCAATGATGTCAATGAAACCAAGGTACAAGGACCTCTGGGTCTATCCTCTGGAATATGTGTGTTGGCATTGATAGAGGAAGACTTGCCCCTAGTGAAGGAAATGATGTTTCCTAGACCAGGGGCATGAGTGATAACTGAAATATGTGAAGCAATCTATGGACTAAATCACTAAATTGGGAGGGAGGGGAGGGAAGGGAAAAACTGAACAGGGGTAGGGGGGAGTAGGAGACTCAAACTTCCTTTGTTCAGAGTATGATGGCAAGGCAGACTAAACAACAAATGAAACAGACTCATGGGAATGGGATCATCGTTGTAATACTGGGAATGTTGTTGTAGATGGTAAATACTTGGAGGTGGAGGGAACTTTTGATACTGATGGGATCCAAGGAAAACACATTGTAGACTAATCTAAACAAAGGTGACCCAATGTGGGAATGCTTCCAAACTTGTTTTTGTGGGGTGGTGTCCAGGGACACTGTTGTGGTATGATCTCGTGGATTTTTAGTGAGCCTAATAAGGTAAATGCTCAATGGTGCTTTCAATTTTAGAGAGTCTGAAAGCACGAAGAAGACTCCAGTGGGGGCTCTTTTTCGTTGGTAGTCTCCTATGCCCAAAAAAGGATAAAAGTGTACATAGGAGAGCTCACCCATCTTGGAGGGTATGAGAGACTTCTTTACCATTGGTAGTCCAATTAGGGCGGAAAAAGTTAAACCTATACTGACTGGACGGTCATTCAAATAATTTTACGAGCATGAATGGAACCAAGTTTGCTTGGCGATATTTTCTTGTTGAGATGGCTAGAAAAGAGCTTAACGATAACTGGTGGTGAGATTTTTCGTAAAGTACGACTCCTTTGCCTAAGAAAGCACAAAAGTATGTAGAGGGGAATGGTCTTGTCTTGAGTATGCCAAAGAGGTCCTTTTCATGTAATGGTCTACATGGTCCACAAAAGGAGGTAAATGAGACAATGTAGATGCTCTTTCCTATACGTTAGCGAGTGGGAAAGGAAGTAGCTCTACTCGACGATCTTTTCATTGTTTTAAGGAGTCAGAAAAGAGATTAAAAGAAACTCCAATGTGGTCAACCGACTGTGGTGGCACAGGTGGTGCCCCCTGTCAGTACAGTAGATAGAGGTCCAAAGGTCATCCATGTAGTATGGATGGAGCAGAAGGCTCTCAAACATACCAATACATGCATCAGATAGATCATGGCAGTGGCCTGCGAGACGGTGCGGTAGAGGCATGCAAACCATGGTGGATTTTGTACAGAGGTCATGAGAGCATGTGTGTGTGTTGTGGTGGATGAACTTGACTACATGCAATGTAAGTACAAGTCTGGAGGAATTTATATGCCAAATACATGCAAGAAAATAAATCTTTTTATGGACAGTGGTCCATTGGTCCGTGTGAGGTGCGGTAAAAGGAAAAGACAATCTATGTGTTAAAAATACAAAATAAAAGCTAAAATTACATTCCTAAATGGGCAGCGGCCCAAGGACACTTCTACATCAAATACCTGGAAGAAGAACAAAGGGTTTTGTGGACGATGGTCCAACGATGTCTACATAAGGTGCAGTGAGAAAAGACAATTATAAATACAAAAAGTAAAATTATGGTACAATCCTTAATGGGCGGTGGCCCGATCGCTCGCATGAGTTGTGACTAGGCAATGTGATACAAGTACCGGTCCATAGACACTCGCATCATTATGTCATGGCTCGTGAATTGCGGTGACTTGTGGGAAATGGTCCTGAAATTGACTATTTAAACATGAGACAATGGTCTCAATACTAGATAGAGGGAAAAATTCTAAAACCAGTGGCATGAACAATGTCTCAAGCGGAGTCTGTATGGTCCTGTTATGTCGATCGGAATAAATTAGGTCAAATGAGGCCTATAAAAGGGGAGGGTCCACATGGTGAAGTGTCATTGTCACTGTTCATTATGGAGTTGGACAGGTGGGCCCTAATTCCTCATTTTCTGATTTCTCTTGATCCTATCGATGGTTTCACGAGATACAACTTGCGGGTAAAAGCTCTCATTGGACCTCTTCATTTTGATGCATCTTTTACTAGATTTGACCACCTGGAGGCCCCCCATGAGCTGTTTGGAATTTCAAATGCACTAGGTCGCTCATTTCAAAGGGAAAGGTGCACTTGCTGGGCCATTATGAGCACCATAGATGCTCCTTTCACTCAGTTAAGTGTGCCCTGGCCCTCTTTGGGTGGTTTTTTTATGGTAGGGAGGTTTGACCTCAGGGTTTTTGCCTTGTGTAGGATGGTGGATATCAAATGGAGGGATAGAGACTGCAAGCTAGTCTGAGATGCATCATTACAAGACAAGGGTGTTAGACATACACTGGCTCGTTGTGGATTACTAAAGTTCATATAGAGCTTGGGTTTGCTGATGCAAACTCTGATCAGTTTTTGGGATGTTACTGAGGAGGTGTTCCTCTTCCAGGGACAACGTATTGAGATTATGCTGGATCATGTGTACTTCATTACTAGGCTCTCAATATTGGGAATAGTTGGTGACTTGGCTCCTGTAATGTCTTAAGGGGAGACATTAGAGGATTTACGCGAGCAGCACTATTATGCTACGACATATGTGTGTGGTTCTTAGATCCTGATGTGTGACATTGAGGAGTTGTCCACATGAGTGGTGGGGACTTTACTACAGTGCATCTTGGGTTCCATGGGGAGCCACAATATTTCTGGTGGTCAGCTGCAGTTAGTCGAGCATGCCATTGGTGGCACTTATTATGCATGGGGCTAGATGTACTTACAGGCTGTTCGACGTCAACTAAACAGGTCAAAAACTACTGGTGCGGGTTTGCTTTGGCTCCTTTCTATGTGCTTTCTTCTTTGAGAAAGTACCTACACTTTGTCCTCATTAGGATATGGAGGATAGTGGTCCGTGGGAGTCAAGAATGTATAGGTGGTGCCAGATGATGATCTGCAAGGGTGGCGGTAGAGTGGGATGCTTTTTCATGGAGGAGTTTTTAGAGTAGTGGCTCTAGCTTCCTGTGGTGATCAAGGAGTACCTGTACATAGGTATCGACTTCCAGGGAGATCCAGAGATGCCTCGACCTCCTGGTCAAGCCTGGGGACTAGCTGGTATGTATGCTTGTTGTTTTTATGTTCATCTTTGTGCATAGTATAGTTGACCTGGTTAGTGATTTTCATGTTGATGTATGTGGACTGATGGTGTCCTTGATTGTGTGTGCAGATGTTGGTCCTTTCCTGCCACCTGGGCATCAGAGGCAAGTTGTTACCGTGCCTCCTACGGCAGCTTCTGTGGTGGCCCCTTTGGGGAACCCTCATAGGTGATAGCGAGACATGGATTGGCTGGTGCCATACATGGAGGAGGTGGCTACTGGGGTGTCAGATGTTGGTTGGAAGCATCTGAGTACCAACTTTACTGCTGTTGTTCACAATCTTCCTCCCGAGCTAACGGCCGTGATGAGGAAGATGGCAGTGGCGTGTGAGCACTTTCATCGGATGGCGAGAGGTGGTTTGCTTGCATTAGATTTGTCTTCTTCGGAAGATGATGAGTCCAAGTCAGACAATGGATCTAAATCATATTAGTAGCCTTGTGGGGTTGACCCTTAGTGCATAGGTGCACTTAGGGGTTTTTGTGTCGCTTATGTATATCCTGTTGAGAAAGCATACGTGGCTTCTTGTTTTTGTATTGGACATATTGTGGACATGCGACTTATGGATTTATATCTATATATATTTTTGATGCACATGGATGTGCTTTTACGATTTTATTATGTGAGTCTTTTTATTATGTTATGGAATGCAAATGCCTATGTGATGCATTATTACACTGTGTGTGTATTTTTAGACATGATTATGTATTATGTTATGGTTGTATGTTTCCTATATGTTGTTGTGGATGTGCCAATTTAGAATATCATTAGCCATTTGATCTGTGACACTATTGAGGTTCCTGGGAACATGTGTGAATGTGATGGATTCAAATGTTTTGACCATGTGTTTAGTGCACAAGTACTTTCTAAAGAGGTAGGCACCACGAACTCGGTAATGGTTGTTTAGTTGAGAAACAAGCAGCTGAGAGTCTAAGAAGACATCGAGATGGTGAATTCCTAATTGTAGAGTGGCGACCAAGAGGCCATTGACACCATCATATTCCACCTGGTTGTTGATCACAATGCCCACGCATATTCTGTTGATATGGATCAACTCATGCGATGGGGAGTAGATTGCCCATACAGCCGAGGCGAGGTTCGGGTACCATCTACTTGCTCCATCTGCGAATCCCATATAGTGATCTGAGGAGTGTTCCATCTGAAGCAATGAGAGGAAATGATACATAAGCTCAATGGGGAAAAAATGTTTAAAACAAAAAATGAAAATACTATAATACAATTTAGCACATTGTCACTCAAAGGGGTGACATTATGGGGAAAGTCATTTGGACTTTCCCAGGATCAGCGATCATTCCTTTGCGTGACACGATGAATCCTTGGAGACAGCACGTGGGGACACAGAAAACACACTTGAATGGGTTTAAGTGGATCCTGTACTGGCGACATTGCTTTAAGACTTGTCGCAAGTTGTCTATGTGTTGTGTGTGGGTTTGCAATCGCACGATGAGGTTGTCAAAACATAGCAGCATGATGTGATTAAGATCACGGAAGTAGTGCATCATGGTGCACTGGAAGGTGGCTCCAGCATTTTTGAGGCTAAAGGGCATGAATCGGTAGGAAAATGTGCCCCATGGGGTTGTGAATGCCATCTTATAATGGTCTTCTTTATAGATTTGGATCTGGTTGTATCCAGAAAAACCGTCCATAAAGGAGAAGGCTTCATGTCCAGTGCATGCATCGATGATCTGGTTGATGAGTGGTGTGGGGAAGATGTCTTTGGGACATGCCCCATTGAGATTGTAAAATTCTATGCAAACATGAATGGTACCCTATTTTTTATTCATGGGAACAAGATCAGAAACCCAAGTTGTGTATGTAATGGGATAAAGGAATCTGGCCATGCGCAACTTCTCTATCTCAGCTTTCACCGTAGCCATTTTGGATGGATGGATGGGCCATTGCTTCTGACAAACAGGTGCTGCATCAATCCATGTGTCAATGTGGTGTTCCATGATGGATGGATCTAAGCCAGGAATTTCAGTGTATGACTAGGAGAAGATGTTGTGGAATTCTTGGAAGAGAGTGGTATAGGCATCGACCTCTTTTAGGGAGCAAGATGCCCCCAGCATGATTTCTTCAATGATATCAGAGTTGGTTGAGATGTCGACTTTAATGGTTAGAGAAATTTTCACAATGTTCCTTTCTTTGAAGGCATTTGGTGTTGGGATTGGGTTCTTGAACCAGTCAACCTTCCCATGGATGAAATCTTTGGTCTCCATAGAAAACTGGTCAGAATACGACACAAGCTCTTCCGGGAGGAAGAACGAGCGATGGTACATGTCATCCCATGGGTATTCCGGGGCGGTCAGAGCTTTAAGGATCTCCTCATAGTTATTGAAGCAATGAAGTGATAGGTTTGATGGACTGTCATTGGAGATGGGGATGAGCTGGTCAGGGGAACTAGACATCATGTAAATGGACATGGTGTCGGACGAAGGAGGTGGTGGTGGGTGAACTTCTTCGATTAAGGTGATCTCAGATTCAAGGGAATGGTGACAGAGGTCATCAAGATCCATTCAAAATTTGAGCAAGTCTTGGAAATGGTGGGAGTAATGTCCATACAAGACACAAAGGGAATAAGCATGGTTTGTCCTCAATGCCTTGTTCTTTACTACTGGTGCGATTGGGAGTTCAACCAAGGGGATGTTTTCATTCATATCCATGGCATCCAGATGCACAGAGATCACTGGGATTTCAGGGAAATCCTGATTTGGATGGCCCTGTTGTTCATAGACGACACAAGGTGGGACTGGTCGTGGTTCTATAGTGGCTTTGGTGTTCTTCTTGCTCACCCTTTTGGGTTGCGGTGGTGCAGGTGTGGGTGTGGTGGTTGGCTTATGCTGACCGAGTGGGGGGTGAGACTCAACCACAATAGGTTGCACCGAATTTAACACAACCTGGGGCATAGTTGGTTGAGATGGTGGATCTAGATACCACATCGGGATCCCTAACATAAGGTTGGGTAGGATTAAGGTGGCCATGATTGGATTTCTCATGACACCGGGTGGGGGAAAGAGGAAGGGAATTGTATGGACTAGAGATGAGCCCACATAACTCCCAACTGGTTGCATGTGGGTTGAGGTTTTGGTTGTGGTTGCACGTAATGCTACTATTTCGGGTGGTGTTGCAACTATTCTTGGAGTTGCGGCTGCGAACGATGTTGTGGTTGTGGTTGGGGATGTGGCTGCAGTTGTTGTTTGTGTGCAGTGGTGCTTGATAAGACCATGCACAAGTCTCTAGTTTTCTCTTGTGTTGGTGGTGGTGACACCAATGGGAAAGGATCTATCATAGTGGGATTGGTAAACAACCCAGGGCCCACATTCAATAGTGAGGAGGCTGTTGTGTTTTCAACCACAGTGTTGGTTGTAGGGATGACATTAGCATGTGCAGTCACCCCTTGCGGCTCAGTGGTGGTGATGGTAGGGATAACGTTGGCAGGTGTTGTTAACCCTTGTGGATCATGGTAGGTGAATTGGTCAACCTTCACAATCTTCCCTTCATGGGGGAACATCATGAGGTGGAAGATAGTTGACGTGACGGCTTGCATGGTGTACATGCAACTCCTCCCAAGGAGGAGGTTGTAATCCAGTTGAGCGTTGATGACTTCGATGTCAATCATGACTGTCTTCCTAGCTAACGTGATGGGTACATGAGGGAGGATTCCTTGGGATTTAGTGGGGTGTCCATCATAATCCCATTGAGTCATGGAGGATGGTTGCAGAATCGGTGATCCAAGCTTCTGCCAAACCAAGGTAGACATGATGCATGTAGATGCCCCCTCATCCACTATGCATCGGTGCACAACCAAGTTTCAAATGGACACTGGGATTTGGAAGGAGATAGTGGAGGGCATGCACAGCTCTCCATTTTCTGTGTCAAAGGTGATCAGCTTGGAATCGGAGGGGTCTACTACCCCTAGAGCGGATAGTAAGGCTTTCCACTACCTTGGGCATGTTTTAAGTACCTCAAGAGCGGACATGGTGGTTGGTGTTTGGGCCAAATCATCGACAATGTTGTAGCTGACTGTAGCTCTAGTTGTGGCATTATTTGTGATTCTACGTATGGGGGGGCATGGGAATGGGGGTAACTAGAGAGGTAAGTTGGTTTTCTTAGACATAGATGTTGCTAATGAGTCAACAGGTTCGGTAGTGGTACCATACTGGTTTCATCTAGTTTGTAAGTTGACCTCCTCAGTGGTCATCATCATCAGGTGGTGGACACCTGTTTCCGCCATGGATGGTGCCCCTGAAGTGTTGGGATTGGCATGGGGAGGGGTAGTGGTTGCCACCAATCCTCGGACTGGTAATGGAATTTGAAGCACCATGGGATGAGGTCCTTGTGGTGCCGGGTTGGGTTGTGCTTGGTTTGTGGCATTGGCAGGTTGTTGGGCCTCGTTTTGAATGGCCTCCTTGGCACAAACCATGAGGGGGCACTCGAATGTATAGTGCCCATAGACCTCACAGAGTGTGCATGGTTGGTTTGTGCACAATGGGGCATTGTGTCTTGGTGTATTTGGTCATGGGGGATTTTGGTTTGGCTTATTTGCTGTGGCATTGTTGGGGGGATTCGGTTGTTGACCACCTCTGTGCGGTTGGTTGTTTCCTTGGTTGCGGGGCCAGTTGTTTCTAGCTTTCCCTTGTTGATTATTGGGGGTAGGCTAGTTCTGACGGTTTTGTTGTGCAAAAACTTGTCCCAGTGGAGCGGGTGGAGTGGGTGGATCTGGGGCGGGGGCTTGGACTTGTTGCACTGGTGGTGCATAGTATATTTGTGTGGGTGGTGGTGCCACAAATGTGGGAATTTTCCCCACATACTATTGTGTTGTCCAAGCCATGGCCTAGGCCTACTGTGGTGGCACAAGTTGAGCATAAGAGGTTGTTGCCCCAGACTATGACATCATTCTAGCATAGTCCGGAGCTTGGTTTTGGTAAGCAAAGTTATCCATGTTGCTTGGTTGTGGTGCCACTATAGGTGGTGTTGGTCGAGGCTGTGGTTGTTGGTAGACTGACCCTATGATGCCATCCGCTATGTGGGATGCCCTCATTGCATCGCGGTAAGAGGTACTTGGATGGGGAGCATCTGGAATGACAATGTACAAGTATCTAGACTAGGCATAGATGAGGTCAAATTGTTGGGCCTTTAGTATGGCCTCTTCTTCAGACTGGGGACATTCCTATGAGACGTCCTTTGTGATGGGTAGGAGAAAAGTATTGAGGAACCAGTCCAGGAAGATCCTGTCATCAAGTTGGATCTTCCATAAGCTGCGACAGTGCCTCCACTCATGGATATGGTTAGTGATGTGGGTAGCAGTGTTTTGGCAATAGGATAACAGGACCTCCACCCATTTGTCATACCTAAGAGGGAGTTGGAAATACTATAGGAATATGAAGTCTAGGGAGTTGAAGTTGAGGTACTTGGCTTGTGGAAGCTCAATGTACCATTTGGTTGCAACACCTGTTAGGGTGTGTTGGAATAGCCTCAACCTGATGGAGTCTTCTACAATGCTATTAGATGAGAATCATAGAAGGAAGGTCATTATATGATTTTGGTGACGTTCCCCGACTATGCCTTCAAACTTTGGGATGTCTGAAGGCAGCTTAGATGGCATGGGTGACCAAAAATCTTGGTGATGGATGGGGTCGTTCATCAATCTAGCCAAGTTAGGCAAGTTCAAATGAGCCATGAATCGCATATTTGAGCCCAAGTTGATGTGGGATGGGGCTGTAATGGGAGTGGGGTTCATAGGTGCATAATGCATCTGCGTGGCTGGGAGTGCTTGTGGTGGTACCATGGCAGATGGGCCAATGCCCCCAAGTGTTGTGGGAGGGATGGTATGGGTGGTGGGGGCATTTCCCCCTTGCATGGCGGTAGGGGAAATGTGGGTGGTCGGTGCACTGCTCCCTTGTGTGGTAGGTCGGACTATGTGTGTGGAGGGGCCACTGCCCCCATGTGTGGCCACCGGACCAGCTTGGCTGGTCACTATGGGTGGTGGTAATTGGCTAATGATAATATACATGATTTTGCTTGGACCTCTTGCCATGTTGTGGGTGGCTGGTTGTGATGTGGACATGGGTTCACTTGCTAAGGTTAAGACAAAAAATGGATCCGGGTTTGTAGCAGCCATGGGGTTGGATGGTGCAGTTTGGAGGTCTGGTTCAGACTGATATGGGTCTGAATCAAAATCAGAGGCTATGTGGCCCTCTAATGGTGTAGGAGATCACTAAGAATGGCTACGATGGTGCTGACTGAGTGTTCCAAATAGTGGTGGTTTGCCTCTTAGGCGTGAGGAAGATCATGGAGGATCAATTGTGTTTGCTTATGTGTATGAACTGGTAGGTATGAAATTTGGAATCTGGTTTCAATGGATTCCTACTGGCTAAAGGTGGTCTCTTAGACACCAATACTGCTAGAAGACAGCGCTTGGCTTGTTCCTCACGGGTAACTCTACTCAAACGGAAGGGGTTGTTGCTCGTTTCACTTGGAAATTCCTCTCAGCGGCCAGCTACTTTGGGGTTCCTGTGGTACTCCTCACAATGCGTTTCTAGGAAAATCCCAAGTACTCCCCATAGTTTTAGCAGTCAAGGAATTATGTCCTCAAAGACTACAGCATTGATTGAACTTAGTGTAAATTTGGTAACTTTTAAGGCTTACTTGGCATCATGAATTGAGTTGGGTTAATTATGTGGTATAGTGTGTTTGTTTGCTTGTTTGTTCTAGTATTTGGTTTGCAATATGGTTTATGAATGCATGGTAAATCTCACATCATGGTTTTGAATGCAAATGTAAACAGAAACTTGTAAGCAAATGTGGTGATTAATGCTTAATTGTTGGCCTAACTAAGTGTCTGCCTCTCAGTGGTATTTTTCTTCAACCAAGATAAGGTGTTGGGCTCTCAAGATAATGGGACTAATCCCATCCGTAGATCCTCAGGTCACCTCCCAAGTGCTAGTTTGGTCAAACAGGGAGGATGCTTAGCGCCGTGAGAATCCCTCCTTCTCTACCCCCCATACCTTCCAGGTCACCTGGTTTTAATGGTTTGGGAAAAATTCCATGGAGTGCCTAGATCTATACGATATTTTCCCTTCGTCATATCCCAGAATACCCCAGAGGGTGATGACTAGGTAGAGGAGGAAGGGGGCAGCAAGATGGTTAATTTTATGTTACTTTTAGTTAGGCCAATTCATTTTATTGAACCTTAGTGATTGGATTAGCATATACACAGTGTTCATTGATTTATTTGCAAAAATTGAAAACTGAAATAAATAGAGACCTATAATGGTGGAAAAAGGTGGCTAGGCTGCACTAATAGTCCTATAAAATTGGAAATTGCTACTAATTAAACTGAATCTCGCGAGGGGGCCGCACATTTCTGACTAAATCCCGCAAGGGGGCCATGAGTTTTTTCCAGAAATAAGTGAGGGGGTCACACAAAATGCCAAAAGAGCTACAACTTGAGCTCCTAAGCTGAATTCACACCTGTCTAAGGATTAAGTGTGCCCTAGGCATGCCTTTCTACCAATTAAGTGCACCTTCCCTCATCTTTTCCCTCGATAAGAGTGACCTGCTCCAAAAAAGGGTGTTTTTGGGGTTGCAAGGTCAGATCTGGCTGACATTAACTAGTACTGTGTCAATCTAACTTTGTTCAGCCTAGGAAAGGCTTCAACACTGACACAAAACAAGAAATAAAGTATATTTAAATAGATCTAACAGAACATTTTTGAAAACTAGGGTAAAAACTAAAAAACTTGAAAAACTTGAAATTTTTGTCCAGGGATCCCATGGGATCGACCCGGGGGAGTCGCCAAAGTTGTGGTGAAAATTTTGCCTCACTACAGGGGTAAAAATGGATCCCTTGTGCCTATAGGGCACAAGGTTAGGTTCCTAACCTTAGAAAACTATAAAAAACAGAAGTAAAAATGACAATAAACAAAGCTGCGAATTGAAACTAAACTAATCTAAGCAATAACAAGTAAATGGAAGCTATTGTAAACTACATGTAAGAGAAAATGATAAAAAAATATGGAGATGCAGCCCTTGTGAACCCATCTGCAAATAGTGGGTTAGGATTCCACCTCCAAAACCTACAAAATAAACCTATACTACTATGAAGACAACCTGCAAAAGATGTTAATGGAAAACCTACAACTAGAAATATTGGTTAGAAAACAAAACAAGTAAATAAACATTCATAAGAAGAATCTAACCTCACTTGGGTGGAAATGGGCCACCATGCCCTAGCTCATGGGAGCACCTCTCTCTCTTGGTTGGGGAGCAATGGCTTTGAGAAATGGATATGAAAGAGGGGGATAGTGGGTGGTTTGAGAGCAAGAGGTCTCAAAGCATCCATGGGTAGCATAACAATATGCAAATGAGGAGAGTTTTGAGAGTGACCCCCCACCCTCCCTATATAGTTTTTCCAAGGGATTTTAGGGTTTTAAGCCTTTGGTCAAGGCTTTAGCCCATGTTTTGGGCCTTTAGCCCCTTCTACCCTAACTTTAGCCCCTTTTAGGGTTTTAGCCCTTTTTTGAGAGCTTTAGCTCCTGGGGGTCTATTTTGGGCTCTTTTTTGGGATTTTATTCCCTTTTCTTCATCCTTGGGATCTTTTGGAGGTGTGGGGGTCAAATGGAAGGTCATGGAAGGTCTTATGAAGTGAAATGGGTGTTGTGAGATGGTGTCCCTAGGTGGTGTAGGCCATTGCGAGCTGTGTGGGGGATTTTTGGGTTAACACAATCCATAAAAGAAAATATGACACTCCCAGCACATTTATCAATGATTTGATCGATGTGTGAAGTAGGTAAATTGTCTTTGAGACAATCCTTATTTAAATCTCAAAGATATATGAAAACCCAAATAGTGTCTTGTTTCTTAGCTATAGGGACAATATTATACACCCATTCCTTTAGTGATATGTGATAAATGAAACCCACATTCAGAGTTTTTACCACTTCATCTTTAATAGTCATATCCTTCCTAGGATGGAATTGACACAGTTTTTGTCAGACTGTTCTCACCATGGGACAAGTTTTAATTTTGTGCACAACGATGGATGGATCAATCCTAGGCATCTCTTCATAAGTCTAGGAAAAAACATCTCAGAAATATTTGAATAAAGCTTAATAACTTTTAGTTTCTTCTGTTGAATAGTTTCAGCCTACATGAACATGCTCTATAGTTCTGGGATTCACCTATATGTCAACGGGATTTGTATGGGTAGTGTTACAAATATTTCCTTCAAAATTAGTTCCTTATAACAATATAGGTGTTTGAATATTTTTGATGATATAAGTAATAATGAGAGATAGAAAATAAGAGTTTATCGCACTGGAATTGGGAAGGAAAGAGTATCCATGATGATCATATTCCCATATAGATTCATTTGCACTCATGATCCTCATAATGGACTCACAAAGTTGGGAGAGAGGGTTCTAGCCAATAGGGTAGGTGGTAAGGATTCGATTCCACTAGATGAATATCATTAGATTGGAGATCAGATATAGATTGAATAGCATCATAAAGTGCTTCGTAAAGGCTTAGAGAAGATGACTCAACAACTTCTTTACCTTTAGGATTGTAGCCGATTGTGGAAATCATGTTCATAGTTTTCACTTCCGTACTGGGAGGGGTCGAGAGGAACACTCCCACAAGGGTTGAATCCTTCAATATTCCTACCCTAACTAATTGATAAGGCAGAGGGGATTGACCTAACATAGGAATATTATTTGCAGTAGCAATAGTAACATCGGGTGAACAAAAATTTAGTTGATCGATGGTCACAATATTCCCCAAATGAGGGAATTGTAGAGTACAATTTTTTTTTGAAGCGACAACCACCATAGCATAGAACCAGTTCCTCCCCAGTTGAATGGAAATGGTCTTGCCCCTAAGCTCAACTGAAAGGTCCTGTAATAGACCATGAGGTTGGAAAGATCATCCATTGAAATATTTCAAGGTTGTGGATGACTTCGTAAGTTTAGGAGAACCAATGGCTCTCTAACAAGAAACAGACAATATGAAGGTGGAAGCTCCTTTATCCAAAATGGTCCTATGGACCTTTCTCCAAACTACTCTGGTTGCAATTTGAAATGTGAGCCAGTGAGGAAATATGGACTTGTAATTCCCCACATTGAAATGAATCAAATTAGTGTTATCTGGGTCTAAGGACCCTAAGGCTGTCAACAAGTTTTTGTGCCGTGTAGGACAACTTTGGAGTACCTCCAGGGTAGACATCGTGCAAGGTTCTTGAGCCAAATATTCAACAATGTTGTATAATTGTGTAGCTCTAGCATTTAGACTAAAAATTGACTTTTGAAGAGTACTATTAGGTGGGTGCAAAATAAATTCAATATTAGGTTTCTAAATCATAAGAGGACCATTAGACGAAGAACTAGTAGAAGGAGCTTTCTTGGAAGAAGGATTTTCATCCTTCTTCTCTACTGGTTTGTTATATGTCTAACTACGAGTAGTCAAGCTAACAATTTTCAAGGACATCATTGATATTTATTCTATAGAATTATAGGTTCCTTTTCAAGACATATGGTCAATCAATTATTGTTGAGATGGAAAGGGGTCGGTGAGTACTATCAGTGTAGGGTTACTTTTCAAAAATTTACTAATTTCTTCATGATGAGGGTACTCCTTCATGAAATGGTCACCACCGCATAATACGAAGGGATACTTATCCTTCCTCTTTCCTTTATTGTCATTATCTAGGGCCATAGCCTTGGGATTCTCCTGGTGGTTTCTAGATTTCTTACCTTTTCCTTTCCCTTTAATTTTATTTTCAGGGGTTTGGATAGATTTGATGGCGTTCACCTTGGTTGAAACTGTAGGAGAAGAAGGAGAAGTAGTAGAATTACTCTGTTGCTTTGCAATATTAGTTGCTAATGAGAGTTGGATTGAAACCAAAACCTCATCAATAGGATTTTGTACAGGTGGCTTGATAGGGTCTATGCTAAAGTGAGGAGCTAGAGGAATCCCATCATACAGCAGTGCAAACTGAGAATAAACCAAGTCCAGATATTGAGATTGACTAATATCCTGCTCTTGAGTAACAAACCCACCCATAGCCACATCACAAGAAATGGGAGGCAACATGGATTTCATGAACCAATTATCCAACCATTGTCATGGGATAGGAGATCTGATAATTCTTTGTCATCTCCTCCACTCATGAATATGATCTGATATATGCATGGAAGTGTTCTAATGAAGTGAGGTTAAAATTTTCATACCAGTATCATAATGAATGTGTAGCCGAAAGTGTGTGAGAAAAATCACTGCCAATGAGTCAAAATCCACAAACAAATTTTGTGGAAGCACAATGTACCACTTGGCAGTCACACCGGTTAAATTCTGCTGTAAAATCCTCAAATGGATAGAATCATCCATTAAGGAGTTAGAAGAACACCATATATGGAATGTCATAACATGATTTTTTGGGATCTTCTACCTGCTTTCCATCAAAATTTGGAATGTATGCTAGTAACTTAACCAAAGTTGCAGGCCACAAAGGGTTATTTTTTATGGGGTCATTAATAAATTTGGAAAAATTAGGAAAGTCAAAATTTTCCAAGAATGAAAGTTTTCAATTAAGTTCAACATACTGGTAGTATTGATAAGGAATTTGTATACCAGTAGGACCATAGGTTGACTGATATAGTAGCTATTGGGGTGGTAGATTAGCATATGTCCCACCTAAATATCCTCTTGAAGTGGGTGGACCTACAAAAGAAGGACCTCCAGAATCTGTTGGGCCCCCAGGTGGTGGACCTCTAGATGGTGGACCCCCAGATGGTCATCCTCCAGGTGTTGGACCTCCCAATGGTGGTCCTCCACATGGTGGACCTCCTGATGGTCATCCTCCATTAGGTGGACCTTCTCTATGTGGCCCTCCACTAGGTGGAACTCCTCTAGGTGGTCATCCACCTGGTGGGACCCCAAAACACAGTTTTCCATAAGGTGGCCCTCCAAAAAATCCAATAGTATTCATAGGTGTTCCTCTCGACATGGGAATATAGGACCAATTAGTTTACCCCCACGGTGTCAACATGTTTCCAGGGCAAGGGACTCCATGATACATATCCCCTGTAGATTTAGATCAATAGTTCACATTAATTATAGGTGGTTGATTTCCTGGGTAAGTATAACCCCAGGAAGGTTGGTTGATCGCAGGCTGTACCCCTAAGGGTTGTGTTAGTTTTTCATCATTTAAGCTAGAATTATGATAAGATCTTTTCACTGAGAGAATACCAAGCACAACAATCACATAAGCACATCACAAGAGACAAGAGACACAAAGATTTTAGGAGGGGAAACCATAAATGGAGAAAATCCCTCAACTTCCTCTAAGATAGTATCACCACAAGATGTGATCCCAAAACAGTAAGATGACCTCCCAACACAGCAATATCCTTCTGTCTTCTGTCAAGCCAAAGTATTTCCTTCTCCAAAGGTGCGCCACACTTGAGAGAGCAAGTGATGTAATTCACAAGTGATAAATAGAGAGACTCACCCTCTCTATTTATATTAGTCTGTTCACTTGAATTACCATTTCACACGTAGGCTCGACCTAATAATTATTACTCGATCCTACACCTTAATTAGTGTATAATAACTCAAGTGCCCCTAAACTCTGGGGACTTACCTAATGACTTAATATGACTTGTTTACATTATTAATCCTCCTGATCGGAACATCGGGGCATGAACACATGACTCAAATACATAATAGAAACATCCCGAAATAAACATCGGGTTACAATACATAAGATACATAGAAGAATACATTCTGAAGTTACATATACATCAACACTCCCTCTTAACTAGGAAGGTATTCTTTCGACACAATTTTTCAGCACTGGTCTTCTTCTCTGCATCAACTAGAACATCTTCATATTTGAGTCATCTTCATCTTCAAGTCATCTTCGTCTTCAAGTCATCTGGGTCTGGATCATCTCTTGATCTGGATCATCATAAAATGGCATCACTGGATCTAGATCATCACTCGATCTGGATCAACACCACTGGAATGGATCTGGATCATCACTCGATCTGGATCACTACTGCTGGATCTGGATCATCACTCGATCTGGATCTCTCAGAGTAATCATAACTGGATCTGGATCATCACTCGATCTGGATCTCCACTGGTCATCATCATGTGTATACTATCTCGTCATCGGAAGTTCTACAGAGCCAGCCCTTTTTCATGCTGGATGTACCATCTACTCAGAGCTAGTCCTTTTTCATACTAGATGAGTCTTCACAAATCCAACCCTTTTTCATGCTGGATGTGGCATCCACACAGGGCTAGTCCTTTTTCATACTAGATGTGTCTTCTCAGAGCTAGTCCTTTTTCATACTAGATGAGGCATAATAGGGCTGGTCCTTTTTCATACCAGATATGGCATCCAGGCCATGGAAGGAACCTAATCCTCTCACCATGTCGGAATGGCATAATCCCATCCAACGATGGAAGACTCTCAGCTCACAATGAGGAGAGATTTCTGCACTTATATCTGACATGGGAGGAACTAAATCCTTTAGCCATGAACAGAATGGCCCTACCCTTACATCTGACCTGCTCGTCAGAATGGCACAATCCCATCCAATGATGGAAGACTCTCAGCTCACAATGAGGAGAGATTTTTGCACTTATATCTGACATGCGAGGAACTAAATCCTTTAGCCATGAATAGAATGGCCCTACCCTTACATCTGAACTGCTCGTCAGAATGGCACAATCCCATCCAATGATGGAAGACTCTCAGCTCACAATGAGGAGAGATTTCTGCACTTATATCTGACATGGGAGGAACTAA
>LPNX010693189.1:464375-484997 GCA_001517045.1 Pseudotsuga menziesii
CTTGATCCCATACTGAAGCAACATCCTAAAGTACTCTTCCTATCGATGGCACTACCTGCCCAATCTAAATCAACATAACCCTCCAGGTTAATCTTCTGATTCGCATCGTACTTGAGCCCATAATCAATTGTACCCTTGCATGCTTTGTAACCATCAAGTGAGCATGTCTCAGTGTGTTCACAGCAAAGCAAATATATGGTCTCAGGTACATCAAGGACCCAATCATCTGACGATACATCGTAGCATCAACCATCTCCGAAGAAGCATCACTCAATAGCTTCAGGTTTGATGCCATAGGTAAGGCCATGCAGTCCATCATCCTGAACCTCTTCAGGATCTCTACTGCATACTTCCATTGTCCAAGGAAGATTCCATCTGTATTATGCCACACCACCATACCTAGAACAATAGTGCATCGACACATAACAGGAGCATCACTGGTCTTCCACCTTCAATGTTGGATCAAAGGTTGGAATGCACTTTACTCTCAATAAAGCCTAGAATCATCAGTAATCTACCCATCCTGTCGTACCATGTCGAACCTCAGGATCTTCTGCAATCACTCCCTCTGTCTTCCGTATTCTATGCACTGAAACATTCTGTACTGGAGTGACAAGTAGTATCCATCTAGGATCACTGGATACTAAGATCCTCTATCTTGAACTTCTTCAAAAGTTCATCTTGCACCCATCTGTTAGCTTGTCATATTATTCTTTGTCTTTGAACTGTCGTCACTTGTTCTTCGGAACAAGTCTTCATCCTTCTTTTCTTGTAGTCGATTATGTATGCGATCTTTCCTACAAGTCAAATACAATTGTATGGTTAGAAACATTTCATAAGGAATAATCATACTGGAAAATACTTATGCATAAATATATGATCATGCAACTACTTTAGCCAATACAACATTCATCCATATCTCACTAAAACTTTCTAGATGCCTTCCATCTCTACCAGGACATCATTGAGATTGTGCACTAATCCAATATGTCAGCAAAGAGGTTTCATTCTAGATAAGTAGCAATGGAGAGTTGTATAGCACCATGAGCTACTTACCCATTGCATTCATATTAGTAGTATACTGTCTTTAATGCAAACATCCTATCATGCATAATACAATAACTGAATATAAACAAATGTATAACAAAACAATATCATGAAATGACAATTGAATACTTATCTTTATTTGTTTTGAGGGTAGACTCCTTCTTGAGCCTTCAGCTACATCATCTTCTTCATTCATAATAGCATCGTTTCTTATCCAAAAGCTAAGGTGGATAAGAAGTTCTTCAAGAGTTGAGTTCTTCATATTCCTCGTTGCTTGAGGGATCTTCTTTGAAAGGTGAAAGCTTGATCTTCAATTGCTCCCATCTTCTCTTCTCTTCTTATGATTCGAGCTTCTTCTTCTTCACGTAGTCTGCTGAAAGTAATCACTTCCTTCTGGAACACATTCCTTGAATGAATGAATTCCATGATCCTGGGAGGCCATTCAAGGTGGCCATCACCACTTTTTCATTCTTCACTTTTCCTTCTACCGCTTCAAGTTGTTCTTTGATTTGAGAGACTCTTATGACTGCATGGTCTCTGCATTCTGGATCTTCACATTCTTCAACTAGTTTCTTTAGGTCATATTTTGATTTTGTTCTTCCCTTCAAATAGCTTGAAATTCAGGAAGACCTTCAACAACTTTGCTTGTAATAGGTAGTGCTCTGTAATGCATGTGTGCAAGACTTCTATGCCAAAGCTCATTTGGATCTACTATGTCATGGATTAAGGCTTGTTCTCGATATCCCTTCAATTTGTACAAGCCTCCTTCTTGTTCCTCAATCACTACCACATAATCGATAGTATTTCCTTTTGACTTGACCATCTATGAATGCATCCTGCATTCCTTTTGCATCAATGCTGAAATGGAGAGAAGGTTCTTCTTCAATCCTTGTGAGGTGATTCATGTTCTGACAGTATTACAAAGGATTCCTTGAATCCCGTCATATGTTTGTAAGCCCCACTGTCTATAAGCCAACCATCACTTCCATGAGTAATGTTACCTATGAGAGCTGATATTAGAACATATTCATCCTCACTTTAAGAATCTTCACTTTCATACTTGGATCTCTTTCTGGAAGGTTCATCATCCTCTGCAGCATGAGCATGATGTCTTCTTTGGCCTCATCTCCCTCTGAAACTGGAACCTCTATGCTCATGTAGGTGTCCAATATAGAGAGATAAAATACTGCATTGCTTGGAAGTTTTCAACTTCACCAAGATTATCATCAAGCTGATAACTTTGTAATGAGAACCTCAAATGGAGATAGCAAAGGATTAGATCTTACCGATTTGAGGTGTCCGCCCTTGTCCTAGAGTTTGCTGATCTAGGGTTTGTCGCAGAAACCCTAATTTTCAAAACTTGGAATCCTTCAGATCTGATTGGATGAATATATATATCTCTTCAAATGGAGCTGTCCAATGTACTCCTTTTCTGAAATTAGTGAAGGGAAACTCCCGGAACAGGAAGCCCTAATTTTCTGATTTCTTCTGCAGAAATGCCTGTTACTATTTCTGTGATATATCTGAAATTACTAATCCTCTGCATCTACAATTTCTCACTGAGGTAACCTCGCATGTCCCTGCTCCAACACCACAGGTTTCATCATAATTTGGTTCACCATTTGGGATTTATGATCCTTTTCCCAAGGTAACCTGTTACTGGAATGTTCAGAACAGCAAAGTTGTACGGAATGGAACGTGTCACTGGTTCATCTTCTGAGTCTAAAATTTGGACCACAGAAATTAAAGTATATTCTATTTCTATAACATCTTCAGGAATTCCATTTGGACCTTTGTAGCCCAAGATATTTCAGATCTCCCCAGGTGTCCTGTTTATGGATGATTTCTGGAAGAGGATGGAATCCTAACTTGGAGAGATCATATCTCCCCGAATATAGCGAATCAGAGGCTTCCCTTTGGACACAGTGTTAAGCAGGATTTTTTCTTCCTCCCTTGTAATTTTCAGCTTCTGATAATTCTCCAATCTCGGAATATAGCGACTGTACCAAAACTTAGCAGTTTTAGTATTTAGGGTTTCTCCTAGCTCAGGGTCAAACTAGGGTTTGACTTTCCCAGAGTTTCACCCAACCAAATTTATTGATCCAGGTCTCTAAATTTCGGTTTTGATGAGGAGAAAAATCCTATGCTGGTGTCAACCAAAAATTCCTCTTCTGTAGAAAGCCCTAATTTTCACATCGAAACTGAAAATGCTTGAAATTGAATTCCGTATCGACAGAACGATGGACCATTTAATGGAGAGTCATCTTAGCATACTTTTGCTGAAAATCTATGGAGGAAGATCCACAAAATAGGAATCCCTAGTTCCTGTAGCTTCACAATGTCTTCTTCTCAGGTTAGCTCTGATACCATGTTAGTTTTTCATCATTTAAGCTAGCATTATGATAAGATCTTTTCACTGAGAGAATAACAAGCACAACAATCACATAAGCACATCACAAGAGACAAGAGACACAAAGATTTTAGGAGGGGAAACCATAAATGGAGAAAACCCCTCAACTTCCTATAAGATAGTATCACCACAAGATGTGATCCCAAAACAGCAAGATGACCTCCCAACACAGCAATAGCCTTTTGTCTTCTGTCAAGCCAAAGTATTTCCTTCTCCAAAGGTGCACCACACTTGAGAGAGCAAGTGATGTAATTCACAAGTGATAAATAGAGAGACTCACCCTCTCTATTTATATTAGTCTATTCACTTGAATTACCATTTCACACATAGGCTCAACCTAATAATTATTACTCGAGCCTACACCTTAATTAGTGTATAATAACTGAAGTGCCCCTAAACTGTGGGGACTTACCTAATGACTTGATATGACTTGTTTACATTATTAATCCTCCTGATCGGAACATCAGGGCATGGCCACATGACTCAAATACATAATAGAAACATCCCAGAATAAAACATCGGGTTACAATACATAAGATACATAGAAGAATACATTCCGAAGTTACATATACATCAACAGGTTGACCTAAAATAGAAGGATAATTTACCATATTTGTGTTGGTGGAAGGAATACCAACTATTGGTTTCCTTGCAACAGCCATCTGTCTTGCACTACAAGTGACTCCACTAACTAATCACACAACTTTTTATGGGGGTTTCCCCCAAGTGTTAGAAGATAATGACACAACCTGAGCTGGGGATTCCCCCCCCCCCCCAATGATAGAGGAAATGGCAAGACTAGAAGCAGACACAGGATTTCAGACCATAGGAGTAGGGTTGGAGGACTATCCCAGATTATGATATATCATATCATGAGTTGGTGATCCTACATTAGGAGTTACCTAAGATGATGAAAGTCAACAATATCAAGGAGGAGTGATTTCTAAAAAATAGGGTAAAAGAGAAGACATAGGTGCATGATGAGGGAGAGGCGAAGCCGTGATGTTCATAATATTTTCTTGAGCATTATGTTACGAATCCATAGAAGGTTGGATCCTTCTAAAGATTTACTCATTTGATGAAGTCTCCCTAATGGAAGGTCTAATCCCAAATTCTGAAATAGATTAACCTAAAGAAGTTCTCCAAAAAAGGAGCATTAGGGCCATATTCTATCCTCCTAGTATCATTTGTTTGGTAATTGGCTACCGTGTATGATGAACCAACATGACCGTCCATTGGAAAATGATAGGTAGTATCAACTGCAGGAGGATGTTTGACCAAGGGATTATCGTAAGTGGTGAATTATTCTCCAACTTCCACAACTAGATTCCCTTCCACATGGGAGTTAGTTGCGGCACCTTGATCTGTGGCTTCCATTGGGATTTCTCCTACAATAGAAGGAATTTCAAGAAATAAGCTTTGAACTCTTCTGGATCATCTCAAAGGAAACTCAGCTGGATTGTTAGTCACTAAAAACCTAACCTAGGATTTTAAAAACTAGACTCACACACAAAACCACTCCTACGTAAACTAAAGGTCACAAGAAAACTTAGGTGATAAGAGGGGCTGATAAAATCCAGTTCCTCACTAGGATTGTCAAGTATTTGCAAATCGCGATATACCGCAGGGTCAAAAAGTAAAGCACAACAAGGAGGATTAGGACCATGCCCTTTCCTGAATACCCGATCACCTGGACGGTACATGCGTATTAGCTCCTCGAGTGTTGTTCTTGATGTATTTCTCTCAAAATATGACCAAAATGATTTTCTCAATTGGTTTAGGGAATTCTAGAGGGTTCTCATGATATATACAAGGTACGTGGGAGATCAAATCCATGTTAGTGCTGTCTAATGCACAACCGTTGAAAATGGGCCTTCCAATATACAATCAAGTACGAGAAGAACCTTTCTATATACCTCAAGGGTATGTGAAAGGCCATTTGATATACCAATAATACGTGGAAGAACCACACAGTTCCTGGGACACAGTGCAAAAAATAGAATGACATCTCCCATGTTTTAATACACTGGAACATGTCTCTATCCTATCACTCAAGTTACTAAAAAATTTAACCTATAACTAAGGTTAATTTTATCTTGAACGATTAGGTGAATGCATGATGTGTGGACAGAAAAGTAAAACCATGCAGTATGAAAGTGAAAATTTTTCACTTTATCATTAAAAGTATGCCCTACTTACATGAGGGAGAGAGTGATTCAATTCCATTTCTTAAGAAAATAAAACCTGAACAATCACACTGAACTTATCTTTCAAAAATGAAAACAAGCAAAAACTTCTAAAACTGATCTTGAAAGCAAGAATAAAGTGAGATCTCTTTTATAAAAAAGAAAGATACTACAAATGGTTGGCACACTAAGCAATTTTTACCATTCTTTAAAAAATGAAAAAAATTAACTCATAACTATGATATATATTTTGGTTTGACGAGATAAGAGCATATAAAGGAGAAAGAAGAACGTGGATGTCTGAAAGCTTATGAAGCTAATAAAGGATCCAATATTCTGTCTTCAAATATAACTATGATCAAATCTCAAATTTTCCTTGAATCAAAAGAAAAAAGAAACCTTTCATGAGTTTACAAAGAACAAAAGAAAAAACCAAAAAGCAAAGCTTCATTTTTCAGTTGATCACATACTAAAAATAGATATAACTATACTGACTTCCAAGCACTCTTTCTGAAAGCAAAATCAAAGCATACAAGGAACTAAGTAGATGGAAACAACCTAGCTCTTTGAACCAAAAAAAATCCTTTACCACTTTCATATTTTGAATTTAACAGTCCATAACTCAAAAGTGATACTAGAAAAGCACTCAAAACAAAAAACAAATATAACTAATCTTTGAAATCACAAAGGTGTCAAAACCCTACCTGGCACTGCTTGCAGAAGTTTGGTGATAGAGCATTACCACCTGGGCAGTGCCTTTTGTCCATTATTACAGAGTGGTAGCACCGCCTTATGTCTAATGAGAAATCATGGTGGCACCACTTATTGTCCTCACTGAATGTGCAGTGGATCGTGTAGATGTCAAAACAAAAAAGAAGCGAAAAAGAGAAAGTTAAGTGCTAAACAACTGGCATGAAATCATAGGAAAATTAAGTATATAAAACAAACATGTTTCAGATCTAAGCATATCTGGTTAACTGAACCAAACTATCACTATAAAACTAGTAGATCTAATCATTGAAAGGCTGTAGTTTGGATTACATACAAGAATTTGAAAACCAAGAAATACCAGATGTGCTCAAGGTCTTCCCTAGTATGGTCATGCGATTTGTTGCTAGAAATTCTCACCACTTGCTGAAAAGAGTTGTTTCTCTAGTTCTGAATGGTTCAGATCTAGAACAAATGAGTGATAATAAGGATTTAAAACTTCCCCTAGAGCTTGTAGATAACTGGAATGGATCTCTAATCTGTTCTATAGAGTTATGTATCATCTTTTCATAGTGTCAAGTCTCCACAAATGTACCTGCAATGAAAACATCAAACAGAAAGCAAGATCAAAGGTACCAAAAAATGGTCTACAGTTCTATATTAGTGACTAAGGAATCTAATAATAAAATGAATAGTTGCAACATAATACATTTTATGGGAAAGGAACCATCTTTTCATTAAAATGAACAAAAGAGAGATTACAAACTTTTTCCTTAGTGTTGTGATGCTCCTTCACATGCCATGGCTTGTACTCAAAGCTCCAACTTGTCTCTTCTAAGCTCACCCTAGATTTGGCCAGAGGCTCAGTGCAGCAACATAACTTTTCTGCCCTTTCACATGGAGTATGATCCACATTTTATAGGCCTTGGGAGGATAGGGATGGTTGAGGAAAAGGTGGATGAGGTGGAAGGGAGATATTACTATGAGGGATCTCAAGTCTAGGTGGTCCACAAGAGTAGGGATGAGGGTGCCATGAGCTCTTCCTTTGAGAATCTTCTCTTTTTACCTCTAAAACGTGAGCACCACTCTTTTACTATGGAGATAGAGTGTTACCAATGCAGAACCGCTTATTGAACAAAGGAAAAAGGAAATGGCCCCGCTCATTGTCAAGATACAAGAGGATTTATTGAAGAAGGTAACACTTATTTAATTAAAGGGAGAGGCGATGGTGGACTCATATATGAAATTATTAGTTTTGGCCATATCCAAATTCATTACTTGGGGAATCTAAGGAAATTTTCGGTGTTGAGTTCTCTGCACATGCTGTTGATGAGAATTAGGTGTAACACCACCATCCATTCCATATACTATCATACCTTTGAATACTCCTAAGACTATACAAATCTCAATTTCACTAGTTGATTCCTCCTTGGTCTCTCATGTAGTGTTACTTGAATTACATGGTTTGAAGTCTTTATTATCTTTCACTAGTTGGTTATCAATGGCCTTAGTCATATTTGGAATGATATTACATATTTTTGGACCCATTATAAACATTTATGGTTCATATCTCAAGTCCATTCATAATTCATATTTTTACACTCATTAGATTTCCCTATTTGGTCATACTTTTCCTAGTCTAGCCCTATATCCTCATGGATTCATTGAAGCCTTTCTCTTTTATATTCCATATGATAATGTTTCTAATATATAATATTATTTTTAGCCTCATATATGGGAAGGTGAATGTCAGATTGGAATAAATATAAGTGATTCACATCACAATTTTGCAGATATACAAGAAACTGATTGTGTAACAAATTTTCTTAATTTTTATACTCTTTGGGAAGAAGAATGCACAGATCTATTTTCCATTTCATATTGTGTTTTCATATCATATTTTGTTATCAGAAATAAGCATTCAGATAATGATCCTACTTCATCAAATCATGAGATATGATCAGTTTATCCTCTTCTTTCTTGCAGATTCTACACTCTAGCGTATGCTCATGGAGTTCATGATTTATTCATCAATACTTTCACCAAGAATTAGTTCATTCATCTCATTCAAGTGAAGATAAAGAACTATTGAAGACATGCTATTCAAATTTTGTGCCTTGTCCTTTCTTGAGGGAGGATTTTCCCCATGTGCTTTTGTCTCTTTCCTCACTTAAATGGACATGAATAATTGTTAAATGGTGACAATAGCCTTGTTGTTGGGTCCTATATACACCTATATTTTTGACATAAACATCATAAATTCATACTTAAATGGGGGGTGTGTGAATATAATAAACCCGTTTCATATCTTAGGATAATTTATTTAATCAATTTTGATTAATTTCCTACCCACTAACCTAGATAGTTGGCATCCACTTGCACCACATGGTAAACACTTTCCATGTATACTCCATGAGCACTTTAATCTTGATTCTGGATTGATCCTGTCTACTTTATTGACTTCCATAATTAGTAACTGTGCTTTCTTGCATATTATGTCTTTTACTTCTCTATTCCAGCTTTTTAGTGGATAGGTAAAGCTAGTCATCTAGGAAACTTCTATCTCTGTTTCCAAGAAATCCTCCATGAGTTTCTCTCCATGTTAGAGGATTATCATGCTTTTACATCATACATGTAAAATCACCCATGCTTTTCTAATTTGTGAGGTCCTTAACTGACTTGGGAAGTGCTTTAGCCACCTATGAGGGTTTACTATATTTAGTAAGTCTATCTTTCTAAGCTTGATGAGTTTTATCCAATACAAATTGATTTTACCTTTGAGGTTTGTACTATTTATGTACACTATTATTCATTATTATTTAATGAAAGGATACACTTTTATATTCATCTCTTCATTGATGTGTTTCAGTCTCTATTCTTCTCTCTATTTTTCTTGTGTATGCTTGTGAGAATTATCTTAGTAGCAATATCTACTTACTGTGCTTCTTATTAGAATCAAGGATCTATTTAGTCATAGAATTAGAGCTTCTATTTCTACAAACATGACATTTAAACATTCATCCAAAAGATATCTGAATACAAAATAGAGTTTGCGATTTGAAATATAGTATTTGACCAAAGATAACAAAAAATAGGAAATTTATAATAATACTTACTCCAAATTAGTTATGAACTTGAAATAGAGTTATGTAGTGAAAAGGTTATTTATGTATTCAAATAGGAAAAAATAAAAATAAATTCAAAACTAAAATATCAAACTAACAAAGTCCTTGATCCTTGAACACAAGATGTTGCATATTGTATATTTTACAATTATAAGTCTTCGCATGGCCTTGCAGACTCTGCCTAGTTAAAACCTCTCAACTTCCCCCATGAACAACCCCCCCTTTTTACCTGCTTTTTATTTATTATATAGAAACCTTACTACAAATTTAGGATCCAAAATTAACAAATCAATATTTTGTTAAAACTAAATATAGAAGATAATTAGAGAAGGGTCAGACTCTTTTATATAGCTAAAATATAAGCTCTAGAATCACTACAAAATCCTATTTTCCAAGTGCACTTTTAATTGATAAAAAATTAGATCACGATCTTGAAAAGTGAGCTCAGAATGTGCTAATCATAAAACAAAATTAGTCAAAACCATTTTTCCTTTATTCTTGTTGTCCTGAGCCTTCAAAGTTTTTAAAAATTTTCGAGGATATAAATTTTATGTACCCTAGATTTATTTTCTATTCCTTTTACAAACAAGATAAATTCACAAATTCTTGCATAAACTCATGCAAAGAAGGAACAACTTTATTGATTGACAACTGCTTTGGCTGCTTAAATTTTCCATTGTCATCAAATTTTCCTCCCACATAACTAAAATATTAAGGTAGGCTAGAAGCCATCCTCAACAATTTGTACTACAACAACATATGTTTTCCTTACATCCTCAATTGCACCAAATGTAAGTTCACTAGATAAAACAACTCAGGCGGTGGAGATGGAATTGATATTGACAATGTCATATGATATGGATCCTTCACTATAGTATGAATTTAGTATTGGACATATTCATATTTAATCAAATGATAATCCAAATCTAATCTTTCACCAAAAATGAATTCAATGATAATAACCAGAAAAAGAAACCATAAATACATATCCAAGATGCTGAACAAATTTGTAATTGAAATGAAAGAGCAAAAAAAAATTATCACATAGATCTAGTTGCATCTGATTAAAAAATTCATGGCCATACAATAAAATCATGCTTGTTCTTTGTATCTGTAGAACCTCAAAAATTTCCCTAATAGGTATTAAAACCTTCTTTCTACTAAGAAGCACATTGTTTAGGATAAATCAATCATATTATTTAGAAAACCATTGACATTGTATGCATTTTAATCCATGAAGGATGCACCTTTCATACTTGGAATTTCAATGGAATTCACCATCAGAACCCTTTTCGTGGTTTTCTCCTTCCAACTTAATCTTGTCAAGAACTCGAAATTTTTTATTTTAATTGTGCATTGTGTAATTAACGTTTGTCACTTCCTCCCATATTATATAAAGCTCAATTATAGGATTGGTTGTTGGAATGTATTTAGCAGCTGACTGTATGAGATTTTGACTCTCAAAACTTGGGCAAACACTTAACACTTCGGAAATAGCTTTTTCGAAGATGGGGATTTCTATAATAATTTTAAATAATTATCTTCTTAACAATATCTGGCTATCTACAACACTAAATGCCCTTCATTCAAATGCCAAATTGAGAAATGATTTCATACCAAGCAAAAGTAATATGGCTAAGTATCAAGATGCAAAGTGGGTCACAATTGTTTATTAGGATCTTTCAAGAGCATTTTTTGACTTCATTGAAAGTATATGTTCAACCTTTATTTCATATGGAATGGACAATAAGAATTTTAAAGATTTATATACAAAATTCTTAACACTCAATTTCAACAAATTATTGTTGGAATATTCAAGAATACTAAGAGGGGTGAATCTATTGGGTACTTTTTACCACTTTTAACATGTAACATGTAACATTAACCATTAAGAATATCATTCACCAGCACTTAAAATCATCACATAAAAATCATATAGAATGCACAAGATATTTAACGTGGAAACCCAAATGGGAGAAAACAAAAAAATATGTTGTTTATAATATAAATATTACATTCAACATGTTTACCAACACAAATTAGAAGGAAGATCCAACTCCCTGATTTTCTAGGACTAACTAGAAGGAGGCTCCAACCCCCTAGTTTATCATCTCCAACTACAAGGAGGATACAATCCACTAAGGTCACAAGATCCAACCTGTAGAGAGGAATCCAATCCTTAATGAGAACCAACTCACAATTCTCAAGAACCAGCCTAAAGGAGACTACACTATCCTATACTTTACTCGTCTTGATACCTTGATATGAATGGAAGAAAATATATGCAATGATCAGTGTATAACTCTATCTGACAACCTGTACATATATCTTTGTCCCTATACATGTATCAATGTCCATATTCCTATATCACTGTCCATTTTTTGTATCATTTTCCCTATTTCTATCACTGCATTAAGTTATGGATACCTCAAGTTCAATTCCCAATAATACCCAAAAACCATCATCAAAAGATTTCATTTCCATGTTCAATTATTTACATCAAATCAATCCATACATAATACCATGATCTATCCAACTATAACCATCAATATCTAAGCCAATATAACCATCATCATAGCCTCCATACCATATTCAATGACTTCAAAAATATATTCCAAGAGACAGGCTCACATACCAAGATAAAAGATGAGGTATATCCATGAAAGACATGTGCCATCACAAGAGAAACCCACAAGAATGAATCATACCTTTTCCAATATTACAATATTAAGAGACAATATCGAAACCAAAAGAGTATCTATATAGATTCATCACATATCCCTCACAATCAGATTTCCAATGAGCTAAGGATTTTGTAATTATGATACCGTATGAGAAATTTATTCCATTTTTCATTAATCTCGTCAATCCTCAAAGATGCCCAAAAATTGCTCCTCAAAACATTTTGCACTTTTTCTCCAAAGATGTGCAATAGAAAGAGAGACTTGATTGATTATAAAATGAAATGTTTTTCCCTCTATTTATACACTGCATCATGATCTAGTAGCTTCTTTTAGTGTCTCCTTAAACTCATCCTTAATTTTTGGATCTCCATATTTTAAAGGGGTCTCAAGGGTTATTACCCCACCTCAAGAGTCCATCATGACACTTCATTCCAAAAATTCGGTATCACTCCATATCTTCTCCAAAGTACCACAAATTTAACGGTCATGTGGACCAAGAATTATTATTTTAGGGGTACTTCAAGCTTCAAACCAACTTGCTTCAGAACAAGTTTGGGGAATATTTAGGGCATTATCCACCATGGGTCATGTAACTCGAAACTCATGGGAAAGTGGACCAAAGACCATTGTTTATGGGTTTCTTCACCTTTTAATTCACAAATTCTAAGGGAAAACCTTAGAGACTTCTTTAGGGTTTTGATCCATATGTGTACATCACAAAGTGTCTTCTCGTGATGGCCATGTGTCACTGCTATGCCATAAGGAGACCACTTTAAAGGACATATACATACAGAGTTTGACATCAATGACAACTTTATTAAACAACCCTCCCTTTTTCATGGATGGAAATCATCATACTCCCCTTCGGATCATTCTCCCTCTTCCTTCATGATTATGATATTTCTCTCCCCCTTTGAAATTAATGGAAAAGAGTAGCTCCTCTAGACAATATATCTCCCATTTGATAATGTTTTATAAATTTTGAGAAGGGATTACCCCCAATCTGTATCAAAGATACTTAAATGTTTCTCTTGGGAGAGACTTTGTTAAAATGTTTGTACTCTTTTCTATTGTCCCAATCATGGATAATTTTAAGAACACCAATGAAATTTATATGTATAATAAATGGGAAAATCTCCTAATATATAGGAAAAATTGAAGGCTATTTTATCAATAATATAATATGTGTAAATAATTTTTTTTCTAATATTTCATTTTATTATAGAATCTTATAAAATCTTTGTGAATATTTCACTAAATTATAATATATTGTAAAATTTTGGCGAATATTTTACTAAATTATAAATGTTAACCCAAAAAATTACCCAACTATCTCTACATGACCTACACCACACAAAGACGTCTATTTCATTACCCTCAATGACCCCCACACCCTTGTAAAGGCTCAAAAACACCAAAAAGGGCTTAAAACCCCATAAAAGAGCCTAAATAGTTCTTAAAGGGGCTAAAGCCTTAAAAATGGGCTAAACCCCCTAAAAGGGGCCTAAAAAACCCAAAGGAGGTAAGAAATGGGAGGAAGGGGTTTAAATCCCTAAAAAGAGGCTAAAACCCTAAAACTTGAGAAAAAACTATAAATACAAGGGTGGGGGTCACTCTCAAAACACTCCTTCTCTACCTACTGTTACTCTACCCATATGAGTTCCTTGAGAACCATCTCTCTCAAGCCATTCATCCCTCTCCCTCACTTGCTCCATTATCAAAATCCCATTCCATAGAGAGGTAGCTTCCTGCTAGGGCATGGTGGCTTCCTTAGTTTTTGTTTTGTAGGTTGTTTTACATGCATGTAGATTATTACTAATAGTGTGCTGCAGGTTCTCCATTGATAATTGGTTGCAAGTTTATTTCTCTAATAGTTTATTGTAGGGTTTCCATGTATCAAAGCTAACTCTTCCTTACAAGTTTTTCTTTCACCATAGAAACTCTATCATTTCATCCTATAGACGGAAGGTAGGTGTTTTAGAACGTAGTTAGGGCCTTTTCCCAGCTATAGATTGGAGACCACAGTAGGTCAATCCTGCATGATCCTTGGGTTTATTTTTTTTTAGGTTCTTAAGTACTTTATTAACAAGTTTACTTCTAGTTCTTTCCATTTTCATAACTAGTCGAGCCCCTTTGAGGCCAACCTGATCCCGTTCATTCATAGTACTAGTTAGTGTCGGTTGTCCTTAGCTCACATTTTTTTATTTTTTTGTCTCTCAGGCTAGGTTCCTCATTCCAGGCCAATAAGAGAGACCCCCTTTCTTGGATTTGGCCAAAACGGGCGACCCCCTCACCATATTTTCCCCCACAGGAGCGATATTCCTCAATAGGCTAAATCGCCTATTTCGGTATAAACTAAGCGACCCCTTCACCTATCCTAGGCTGACAAGGGTGACCCCCTCACCACATTGGCTCTGACAAGAGCGATCTATCTCTCAGGTGTCTGTGTTTTTCTATTTGAACTGTCACTGGGGCCCTGCTACCACTATCCAGTAGATTGTCTATTTCTACAAGAAATTGTTCAAGTTAATGATATGTGTGGTTAGCTGTTTATGGACATAAATCGGTTTAAAGGCTTAGCTAAAGTACTGTAAGTTATCTTTTCAGTTCTTACTTAAAAACTAGAAATTGACCCCTTTCCTAGCCCTTCCGCCTCTACCTAGTCATCACCCTCCAGGGTATTTTGGGATAAGAAGGAGGGTTGAGCAAGTTCTAGTAATAGGCACTTATCACTGTCATTGCTTCATAACCACTAAAAAAGGGTGACTTGGAAGGTAGATGGGGTGGAGACCGAGGGGGTTTCATGGCATTCACATCCTCCTTGTTGACTGACCTTGCACTTGGAGAGTGACCTGAGGATCTATGGGTGGGCTTGTCCCACTGTGGTGAGAGCCCAACACTTTTTCCTAGTATAGGAGGAATACAAGGATAGGGTATTCACCTAGTAGGTTTATAGTTGTTCAAAATTTAATAGCCACATCTTAATTTTTGTTTAGTTTCAGTTCAAAATTCTATTTAGTTTCAGTTTTGTTCATAGGTTACCCATTATTCAATCTGCACAACAAACTAGAAAAACATCTTCTAATAAGTATTCATAAACCATGGTTGCAGATTCAAAAAAATGAAGCATAGTAACAAAAAATAATTCAAAAAATAGAAATCACTCATAAGGCTACACACAACCACACCACTTAATCAACCAAACTAAGTTCATGACGCTGAGCCAACCATTAAAATCAATAAATTTACATTAACTCAAAACTTTGCAGTTTGAAGACATAAGTCCGTAACTGCTTTAACCATAGGAAGTACTTGGGCTCTTCCCTAAAACTCATTGCAAGGATTACCACGGGAACCCCAAAGTAGATGTCACATTGAGAGGAATCGCCAAGCGAAATGAGAAATGACCCCTACTGATTGACTAGCACTCCTATGAGGAAAAAGCCAAGGGATGTCTCCTGGAAGTCTTTGTGACTGAGTGACCACCTATAAGCCAATAGGAAGCCACTGAAACTGGGGTCCAGATCATCATTTCCTGTTACATTATTTGGTGCAACAAACAAACACGATTGATACACCACGCTCTTCCTCACGCCTAAGAGGTGATCCACCTCAGTTCGGGTATTTAGAACAACACCATCAAGACCATTCTCTATGACCCTCTACACCATTAGAAGGCCACACAGTGTCTGACTTAGACTCAGATTCATATCAATATGAGCTATACTTACACATTGCACCATCTAGCCCCATGGCTAGTGGAAACCTGGATCCAATTTCTAGACTAGTGATTGGAAGTGGACCCATGTGCATACCTAACACTACCACAAACACTCCTACTAGTGGTCCTAGCACTGTCATGCACATTTTCATAAGTCAGCTGCCTCCACCCATAATGACTGGTCAAGCTGTCCCACATGTCATACATGGGGCATAGTGGCCCTTCTACGACTATCCCTACTGTGGTAAGTCAGCCATAGGTTCCCCCAGTCAATCAGGAACATCATGTTCTTACTAAACCCCACTACCATTGCTTGGCCTTCCCACATAAACTTGGGGTCTAACCTCCCATTCATGGAACACCTCAACTTTCCTGACTTGGCCAGGTTAACCAATGATCCTATTTTCCACCAATCCCATTGGCCTCCCACGCAAACCAAACTCCCCTCAAACATCCCTAATTTTGATGGGAACGTAGGGAAGTGCCCTCAAAACAATATATTGAAATTTTACCTATGGTTCTCATCAAATAGGATGGTAGATGACTCGATCAGACTCAGACGTTTCCAACACATCCTCACAGGTGCTGCGGCCAAGTGGTAGATCGAGTTACCACAATTCAAGTACCCAGACTTCAACTCTCTTAGATTTGGCCTTCATGTTCTCGCATTTTTTCCAACTCTCTATCAGATATGATGAAGGGGTGGAGATATTGCTATATTTCCACCAGAATAGTACGACCCACATAACCGACCACATCCACAAATGGCGGTGACATCTCATCCTATGCAACATCCAACTTGATGACAGGATTTTCCTTGATTGGTTCCTAAAAACCTTGCTTCCACCCATATCCAAGGAAATCGCCTTGAAACATCCCCAAATAGAGGAAGACACAATATTGAAAGCCCAATATTTTTGTGGAAATTGAACCTAGTGATAGAACAATTTTACTCACAACAATTATCAATTGATCATGCAAAATCACTCACAAAAGAGACTAAATATGGAGCTGAACACTAAACTATATTAACTCAGTGTACAATAGCCAATCCTGTAACATGATAGGTTGCTGCATTAAATAATTACATAATGGATTCAAATACATGAGGAGGCAATTCAAATCTAGTCAAAAGCAGGCTTACTAAAATTAAGCAATTCCCCCATAGGTGCATAAAGTAGTTTCCAAATCAGTCATGGAGCTCATGAATTGGGAAAAACACTTAGGAAATATAAAGAGTGATGGAATGACAAATCATACATGCTTTTCATAGGAGAAAAGAGTGGAGGATGTGGAGGACAAAAAACTAGTTCACCTCACCTAGTCAAACTTTCCCAATTGCCTTAAAGCACCGAAAAAGCAGGCAATAAAGCGGAAAAAGTAGAAGGGCGCCTAGGAGACCAGGAATAAAGCATAATTGATTCCTTGAGGTTTCCCAAGCACTACATGAGTCAAAATAGGCAATTTTGACCACTATGGATAGGTAAATGACAACTTGCATAAGGTGGAATCATGAGACTAGGCAAATAAGACAAAAATAATTAAATTAATGTCTAAGGTAGCTAACTATGGGTTGATTATTCTAACACCCCCCTTAAGCCTGACTTATGAGTAATATATCAGAAAATTATAGGGCCTAGCAACAAGGCTTAGTCACCCTTTACATACTGCATGTCCATACAACCAAGGAAAGAGGCAAAAAACACATGAGAAAATCGTCCCTTAAACATGGATTGTAAAACAAAATTTGGAAATCTTGTATTCACTCATGCTTCATAGCCTGATCAGCAATCCCCAGTAGTGATTCAATATTGCTGAAGGTCTTCTCACAAAATGCTTTGGTGAAGATATCGGCTACTTGTTCTGAAGATGAACAGAAGAGTAGGTGAATGGTGCCACCATGCACAAGCTCTCTGATGTAGTGCATATGGATCTCAATGTGTTTGGTTCTCTACTTCTAAACTGGATCATTGCAGATTCAAATGGTACTCTGGTTATCATAGTAGATGGTAGTTGAGTACTCTAATTCAAATCCACACTCTCCAAGTAACCCCTGCAACCATAAACATTGAGTTGTTGCATTAACAACTCCTCTGTACTCTGCTTCTGTAGATAAGAGTGCAATGGCACTCTATTTCTTGCTTGAGCAGCTGATTGGCCCTTCTACAAGCATGAACACATATCATGATGTGGAATTCCTATCTGTTCTATCACCTGCCCAATCACTATCAGTAAACCCAATCAAATCAATATTATATTTTGCTTTGTAGAAGATCCCATGTGTCCTTGTTCCCTGAACAAAGTTAAGGATCCTTTTGGCTACTTTCCAACGGATCTCATGAGGCTGATCCATGTATATATAAGCCACACTTACTGCATAAGAAATATCAGGTCTAGTATGTGTAAGATACAACAAACATCCAATCAATTGCCTATACAATGTATTGTTTACCATATGTGAAGAATCAGCTTCTTCCAGCTTCACTCCTGAAAGGAAAGGAGTTTTGCTTGGTTTGCAGTCCTTCATTTTGAATTTGTTCAGAAAATCCAAGGCATACTTGGACTGGTGCACCTTGATTCCATCTTTTGTTTGAGCAATCTCAAGCCCCAAGAATTGGCTTAAGAGCCCCAAATTTGTCATGGAGAAGGCTTGGTTCATTGCACCCTTCAAGGAAGCAATCTCATCCTTTGAGCTTCCTGTAATGAGAAGGTCATCAACATATAACAAAATTATCATTAATGAACCATTAATTAACTTCAAATATACATTTGGATCTGATTTGCACTGAACAAAATTCAGTGATATCAAGAAGCCATCAATCTTGGCATACCAAGCCCTGGGGGCTTGCTTTAGCCCATACAATGACTTTCTCAACCTGCACACAAGAGAAGGGTTAGTAGAAAATCCTTGAGGCCTCTGCATATATATCTCCTCAGTGATATCTCCATTTAGGAAGGCACACTTTACATCCATGTGATGTACCTCCTGTTGCTTTGAAGCTGCAATGGCTAAGGCTAGCCTAATGGAATCCATGTTTGCCACTGGTGCAAAGGTCTCATTGTAATCTATGCCATGAACTTGTGAGTAGCCCTTGGCTACCAATATGGACTTGTACTTCATAGGTGAACCATCAGCAGCAAATTTGGTCTTGTAGACCCACTTACACTGAACTAACTTCCTCCCCGGGGTAATATCCACTAGCTCCCATGTGTTGCTCTTTTGGAGTGAGCTGAAATCTTCCTTCATGGCTGCTTGCAATATTGGATCTCCTGATGCATATTCATATGTCTAAGGATCTGATTCCACCATCAGATATCATTTCTTAGCAAACATAGGATCCTTCATGCACAGACCAACCTCAAATTGAGATCTAGTCCTCCTGGGGTCATTGGGATTCCCTGCTAGCTCTCCTGCTGCATGAAGAGTATTGGCTGCCCATTTTGGCCTTGTAGGGATTTTATGATCTGCAATAAACTCATCACTATGATACATATTAGAATAAGCATGTTCAACAATCTCTTCACTTACTTTCAGAGGATCTGGTGGTGAAGAGGCTTCTCCAACTTCCACTGTTGCAAGGGGTTCTTCTTGAAACTGAACACACCTTTCAATGAAGGCTTTGTTTTTGCTCAAATTTATTAGCTTGTACCATTTTGAATATTTAGAGTACCCAACAAATAGGCACTCTTGGATTTGGGGCTGCAAAGCCTTTCTCTTTTCTGTTTGAATTCTAGCCCAAGCCCTTGAGCCAAAAATCCTAAAATGGGTCACATCTGGCTTGTGCCCACTCCATGCTTCGAAAGGAGTCATACCATCAAGTTGTTTATGAGGCACCCTATTTTGGATATAGGATGCATAGTTTATAGCTTCGGCCCAGTACTTTGGTGGCAAATTTTTGGCCTCCATCATGCATGTTGCCATCTCCGTCAGTGATCTGTTCTTCCTCTCAGCAACACCATTCTGCTATGGTGTGTAAGGGATATAATGTTGCATCTAAATAACTACATCTGCACAATAATTAATAAACTCAAACTTGACATACTCACCACCATTTTCAGATCTGAGGACCTTGAGTTTCCTCCGAGACTGGTTTTCAACCAAAGCCTTAAAGACTTTGAAGAGGCCAAAAACTTTAGACTTGTGTTTCAAGAAGTAAACCCAACAATACCTAGAAAATTCATCTATGAAAGTTAATGCATATTTGGCCTAACTCATGGACATATGAGGGAATGTGCCAACAACATCACTGTGGATCAACTCGAGGGGTGTATAGGTTCTCTCATGACTAGCTCTCTCAAATTTATGCTCTGGGTGTTTTCCTAGGATACAACGTTGGCAAACTCCTTTGGAAAATTTTATCTTGGGCAACCCTATGACCATCTCTTTTTCACTAAGATCAGAAAGATACTTTTAATTTAGGTGGCCAAATATTTCATGCCAAATATTTCTTGCCTCGTTATCATGAATCAAAAGAGCAGAGGGGTTTGAGTAGGGTAGGAAGTGTGAGAACATGTATACCTTTTGAGCATGATTTGCAACTCCTTTTGCAATGACTTTACCACTTGAGATCTCTGTGATCTCAAATTCATCAAGGGAGAATATGACCTTCTTTGGAGACCCAGTGTGAGTCATCTGGTATACTGATAAGAGGTTGGAGGCAAGACCAGGCACATACAACACATTGCTGAACTAACCATGATCAAGATCAATCCTCCCTTTGCCCAAACTTTCAGTGAGAGA
>LPNX010693189.1:485151-521328 GCA_001517045.1 Pseudotsuga menziesii
TCTAAAATCTCCAGAATCGATGATGAAACTAGGTGAGCTTGATGTGCCAGCAACCAATGCATGAACTCTCTCTCTGTATTTTGAACTTGGTCCTCCTTCTCTCTTCTTTGAGCTGTCTGGAAGGGAGATTCCATTCTTCTCCAGGAGTTGGGTCATCATGTCTATTTGCTTCTTCATACAAGATATTTCAGTGTGATTGCCCTTATTGCAGTATGCACACTTGCTCATTTCTCCTTTATTCTTCTTCTTCTGGTAGTTCTTCTTGGAACCTTGTGGCTCCTCCGGAGACTTGTTCTTGTCTCTCTTTTTCTCAGGTGGCTTTTTAGCTTTCTTTTTTCTTTTTGAATCCACCTTCAAATCTCTAGCAACCAAATCTTGGTCTTTGGATGGTTTGATGGTGCCCATCATCACCAGCTTGTCTTGTTCTTGTGTGAGAGATTCCATGAAATCTCCAAGGCTAGGCATCTTCCAGGTTCGAGCTGTCAACTTTGTGGCATATAAGGTCAAAACAAACACTAAATAGTCAGGGCCAAGCTTTGAGAGTATGGTGAAGACTATCCGATCATCCTTCTTTTCGATCCCACATTGTTTTAGCTACAAAACAAGTGCTTTGAACTTGGAGAAATAGAGTTGCAGGGATTCAATGCTATTTGGACTCAGATAAATCAGCTCATTTTTTATTTGATGTCCCCTCATCTCATCTATATTTCCAAAAATATCAGTAAGATTCTCCCATACTTCATTCGGTGATGTCAATCCATCAAGATGGAAAAGGAGGTCTCTGGAAATACTCAGGCACAGGAGACCATAGGCCTCATCTGTCCTGTTGTGCCATTTTATCTTCTCTGCAGCTGCATTGGGCTCTGCTTCTGTTTCCATAGTTACCCTAAAGAGGCATTTCACTCTCAACAGTATCTCCATCTCTTCTTTCCATTCAAAGAATTTGAAGGGAGTCAAGATGATCTTCTCAGATTGATCCATAGCTCAGAAATTGTCCCGGCCGTCAGTAGAAGGCTCCCAGTCACTGATGTCAAACCTGAAAAACAATTTTGAAGGAGATAAATTGATCTACAATGGATCTAATACCATGTGGAAATTGAACCCATTGATAGAACAATTTTACTCACAACAATTATCAATTGATCATGCAAAATCACTCACATAAGAGACTGAATATGGAGCTGAACACTAAACTATATTAAATCAGTGTACAATAGCCAACCCTGTAACATGATAGGTTTCTACATTAAATAATTACATAAGGGATTCGAATGCATGAGGAGGCAATTTGAATCTAGTCAAAAGCAGGCTTACTAAAATTAAGCAATTCCCCCATAGGTGCATAAAGTAGTTTCCAAATCAGTCATGGAGCTCATGAATTGGAAAAATCACTTAGGCAAGATAAAGAGTGATGAAATGAAAACTCATACATGCTTTTCATAGGATAAAAGAGTGGAGGATGTGGAGGACAAAAAACTAGTTCACCTCACCTAGTCAAACTTTCCCAATTGCCTTAAAGCATTGAAAAAGCAGGCAATAAAGCAGAAAAAGTAGAAGGGTGCCTAGGAGACCAGGAATAAATTAGAATTGATTCCTTGAGGTTTCCCAAGTGCTACATGAGTCAAAATAGGAAAGTTTGACCACTATGGATAGGTAAATGACAACTTGCATAAGGTGGAATCATGAGACTAGGAAAATAAGACAAAAATAATTAAATTAGTGTCTAAGGTAGCTAACAATGGGTTGATTATTATAACAAGTTTGACCTGATTTAATCCATGTATGGATACCTTTATACCATCATTCTAGACACTCCCCATGTGGGCACTTCTTATGGTGATATGCCAAGGGCATCCCATGCCGCAGATGGCATTATAGGCTCTATTTACCATCAAACACAACATCAAGTGACACCACCTATGATGCCACCACATCCAAAAAAAAACCCTAGTGTTTCCCACCCTAACCAAGCCCTCGGCTATTCGAGGATGATGTCTAAGTCCAGGGCCACAACCTCGTATGCGCAACCCACGCCACAACAGCATACCCATGCACCAGTTTGGCTGTCACAACAATATCAGGGACAGATGACCAGATTTGTAGCACCAACACCCCTGATCTACTATGTTCCACAAACATAAGCTGCTCCAACCCCCATCCCAACTCCGCCACTAGCCTTAGGACATGTTTTTGTCTAGCAAAACCATCCCAACCAACCAGCCCCCAACAACCACAAGGGAAAGCCAGAAACAACCGAGCTAGGAATCGAGGAAAAAACCAACCGCAAGGAGGAATCTAACAACCAAATCCTCCCAACAACATCGAGGTGAACTGGCCAGCTCAAAATCCCCTGCAACCAAACCCACCTATATGCAATTCTTTGTTGCACACAAATCAACCATGTAAACTATGTGACATCTATGGGAACTATATGCATGAATGTCCCTTCATGGGTCACGCTAAGTAGGCCGTTCAGAATAAATATCAACATGGTACCAATATGGAAGTTCCAACCCAACCCAACCTGGCACCACCAGGCCCTCCACCGGTGCTCCAAAATCCATTACCAATCCAAAGACTGGTAGTAACTGCACCTAATCCACAACCCAATCCCACCGCCCCTGTTGCACCTCCACCAATAGAAATAGGTGTTCACCACCTGTTAGCCCTGAAAACCAAAGAGGTTAGTTTATAGACTATAGATCCAACACTAAAATTTCTAACCCATCAGTGACATCCAAGTCCAAAACAACCAATACACCTCTTCACTTACCCGCTTTTCCCCCATGCCCCCCATATGATGGGTTGCCAACAATGCCACGGCTAGAGCTGCTGTGAATCACAACATCATTGAGGACTTGGCCTAAAAAATTATGGCCATGTCCACTCTTGAGGTACTTAAAACCTTCCCAACACATAGAAATTCCTTAATAGATTCCCTCAGTGCTGTAGACCCCTCTGAATCCAAGTTGATCACATTTGACACAAATAACAGAGAGCCCCAGATTCCATCAACTATTGCCTTCCAAATTCTTGTATCCATTCATAATTTTGTTGTACACTAGTTCATCATTGACGAGCGGGAATCCACATGTGTTATGTCAACCTTAGTCTGGTAGAAACTTGGCTCACCAGTCCTGCAACCATCGACCACTACTCTGCAGGCTTATGATAGCCATCCCACTAAAGCCTAAGGTATCCTTCCGCATGTCCCCATAACATTAGTTGGGAAAAGAGTACTAATCAGCATAGATTTTTTCAATGTACATTTGTACTATAACCTTCTCCTAGGAAGAATTTATATGTATGCCATGAGAGCCATAGCATCCATTTTTTTCGGTCTCATGATTTTCCCTCATAACGATAAAATCATGATGGTTGACCAATTAACTTATTACAATCTGCAAGGGATAACAACACCAGCAATTGTTATCCATATGGTTGACACTATCGTCGACAACACATCCACTCCTTCATTATTAAATGTGGGCCCTATTTTTTTTGTTGATACCTCCATGATGGTCTCCTTCCCCTTTGTGTCACCACCGCTGACACCAAGCAAAACTATGGATTTATGCACATTGTCATTTAGCACCATAGCACCCAAACCCCAATCACAACCGCAACCCCAAAAACAATCGCAGAACCAACCAAAATTGTGGCCCCAACTACAGCCACACCCCAAAGCACAACTTCAACCCCATCCACAAATGCAACCTCAAATGCAATCCCATAGGAATTATTGAGCCTCTCTCCTAGTCCATACTATTCCCTTCCTCTTCCCACCATCTGACATCATAAATAATCCTGTTATGGCTACTTTGAATTTACCAAACTTTATGCTAGGAATTCTAATAACCTATAACCACCCTCCCATCCCCTAATTCCCCAGGTTGTGCTGACTCCCATCCAACCTATTGAGATGTTGTCACGCCCCCTCCTGGCCCACAAAAACCACCTTTTTCACCTGCACCATGTTATATTTTTATCTTTTAAGCAATATGATATTAGGATCTTATCTGAGAGAATAACATGCACAACAATAAACACAAGAGACAAGAGATAAATAATTTTACTCAAGGAAACCATAAAGGAGAAAACCCCAAAAATAGTAAGATGATCTCCTGACAGTAGTAGTCTCTTTCTCTGATCCCAACTTCTTCTTTCTCACTCATGCACCCCAGTGAGTGAGTGTGTGTGTGTCAAATAGAGAGTCTCACTCTCTATTTATATTCTTTCATTCACTTAATATTTGGCTCTTTTATGTAGGCTCGAGTAACCACAACTGGGGTACTAATGACCTGACTTACATTAACTCACCTAGGGATGACTTCTCTAGGAGAGTCTAACAACCCTAGTTCCCCACAACTGCGAGGAGACTTTAACCATTGAATAATAAGGAGGGTTACCCTTTATGAATTTACATGACTTGTTTACATTATCAAATCTCCCTATAGGAACATCGAGGTATGACATGACTCAATTACATTACAAATACTTCCCGGAATAAACATTGGGGTATATTACATAAAATATACAAGTGAATACATTCTGAAGTTACAAATACATCAACAATGAATCTTAACTAGGAAGGTATTCTCTCGACACAATTTATCACCATAAATCTTCTTCTCTGTATCATCTGGATCTTCATCGAGTTCTCCTCATCTTCATATTCAAGTCATCTTCATCTAGATCTAGATCATCACTTGATCTGTATCATCATTAATGGAACATCATCACTGGATCTGGATCATCACTGCTGGATCATCATCACTAGATCTGGATCATCACTGGGCCATCATCACTGGTGCTATCTCTTCATTCTTCTTGTCATAGGAATTTCTACAGAGCCAACCCTTTTTCATGATGGTTTTAGGCCTATCATCAAAGTAGGTCTTCATCTTCCTTAGCACTTATATTTGACTGAGTCAGAAAGTCCCGCCCAACACTTACATATGACCATGGTCAAAAACTCATCGCAAACCATGTCAAAGGATCAACACTTATATCTGACCATGATAGGAAACTCATCACTCATCATGTCAGAAAGGATCTACACTTACATTTGACCATGATAGGAAACTCATCACACATCATGTCAAAAAGTTTCTCAGTCCTAGACTAAAATTCCTTGGTAACTGAATAGGTACCTCCATTCTCCAAGAGAATGGCATCTCAACACTTAAGCTGAGCTTCAGTCCTAGAATAAAAGTCTTGGTAATTGACTAGGTGCCTCCATTCTCCAAGAGAATGGCATCTCAGTACTTAACCTGAGCTTCAGTCCCCGACTGAAATTCCTGGTAACTGACCAGGTTCCTCCATTCTCCCAGAGAATGGCATCTCAGAAATTAAGCCAAGCTTCAGTCTGAGACTAAAATTCCTGTTAACTGACCAAGTGCCTCCATTCTCCTAGAGAATGGAATCTCAGCACTTAAGTTGAGCGTCAGTCCCATACTGAAATTCCTGGTAACTGACCAAGTGCCTCCATTCTCCTAGAGAATGGCATCTCAGCACTTAAGTTGAGCTTCAGTCCCAGAATGAAATTCCTGGTAACTGACCAGGTGCCTCTATTCATAGAATGGAATTTAGTGCTTATATCTAATCATGTGAGAACACATATCATAGTAACCTTAGAATGGATTAGATCTCACATCTGACCATGGAAGGAACCAATCATCTCACCATGATAGAATGGCCTAGACCTTACATCTGACCATGGAAGGAACCAATCGTTGCACCATGTCAGAATTGCTCATGGACTCATCACTTCCCCTTGGAGAGAACCTCAATCTAGAGAACACCAAGCTTCTCCCTGAAGTATTCAAACTTCACTCTGGCCAATGGCTTGTCAAGACATGAGGTATTTGTTCATTCGTTGCAACATATTGGAGCTTCACTGCTCCTCTGTGCACCATATCCTTGATATAGTGATATTTTATCTCGATATGCTTCAACTTGTCATTGAACACCAGGTTCTCAGACAACTTCACACAATTCTAATTGTCACAATATATACAAGTAGCATCCATTTGGAGATCAAATAAATCAGACATTAGCTTCCTCAGCCATACTGCCTCACAACTAGCTAAACAAGCTATGACATACTCTACTTCAACTGTACTCAATGCCATGCAAGACTGTTTCCTACTAAAAAAAGAGATCACACTTGATCCCATACTAAAGCAACACCCTGAAGTGCTCTTCCTATTGATGGCACTGCCTTCCCAATCTGAATCAACATAACCTTTCGGGTTAATATTCTAATTTGCCTCATACTTGAGCCCATAATCAACTGTACCCCTCAGCTACCTTAGAATATGCTTTGCAAAAATCAAGTGAACATGTCCTGGATCTATCAGGAATTGGCTCAAGGTGTTCATAGCAAAGAAAATATCTCGTCTCATATTCGTCAGGTACATCAAGGACCCAATCATCTAATGATACATCATAGCATCAACCGCTTTTGATGAAGAATCACTCAATAGCTTCAGGTTCGATGTGATAGGTGTGGTTATGGCCTTGTAGTCCATCACCCTGAACCTCTTTAGGATCTCTACTGCATACTTCCCTTATTCCAGAGAGATTCTACCACACCACCATGCCTAGAAATTAGTTCATCATATCCAAGCCCTTCATCTCAAACTCAGCAACAAGTCTCCTTGCAACTTTAATGAGTTCCTCTTTTCTATCAGGAACAATTCATCGACATATAATAGGAGCATCACTGGTCTTCCACATTTAACCTTGAAGAAAAGGTTGGAATCCACTTTACTCTTAGTAAATCCTAGAGCCATAAGTAAGTTGTCCATCCTGTTGTACCATGTTGAAGCTCAAGATCTTCTGTAGTCACTCCCTCTAGAGCGGAGCATCGTTCCACCTCTGTCTTTCGTACTCTATGCTTGAAACATTCTGTACCAGGATGACAAGTATCTTCCTCTGCTACTAATATTCTATGTATCCATCTAGTGTCATTGGATACCAAGATCATGTATCTTGACAATGTTCTTCTCACACCCATCCATGATTTTGTCATCCTCTTCAAGATCCTCATGTATGTATTATCCCATGGGTGTCTTCTGAGCTCGTCCAAGGTCTTCTTTAATTTGCACACATGATTCTTCCTGTCATGTGCCTCAACTCTCAGTGGATGCAAATGTCTCTTCATAGTCTATGCCTTATTTTTGTGAGAATCCTCATGCTACGAAACTTTCCTTGTATCCCATGATGTTTCCATCTACTGCATGGTGGAACTACGAACTTCCCTTAACGTATCAACACTGCAACCTATACATCATTCTTCTTGAACTAGTATTCCCTTTATTCTTGGTTATTTCTTCATAGATGAAACGTTCTGCATCAATGATGTTGTTGCATTCATCATATTATTCTTCATCTTGAACTATTGTCACTTTTTCTTCGGAACAAGTCTCATCCTTCTTTTCTTGTAGGCAATTTTACACGATCTTTCCTACAAGTCAAATGCATTAGTTGTATGGTTAGAAACATTTCATAAGGTATATTCATAATGAAAAATTCTTTTGTATCAAGATATATTATTATGCAACTATTTTAGCCAATACAACATTCATCCATATCCCATGGAAACTTTCTAGATGCCTTCCATCTCTACCAAGACAACATTGAGATTTTGCACTAATCCAATATGTTAGCAAAGAGGTTTCATTCTAGATAAGTAGCAATGGAGAGGTTTATAGAACCATGAGCTACTTACCCATCACATTCATATTACTAGTATAATGTCATTAATGCAAACATTCTATCATGCACAAAACATCAACTGAATATAAACAAATGCATAAAAAAACAATATCATGAAATGACAATGGAATACTTATATTTATTTGTTTTGTGGGTAGAATCCTTCTTGAGCCTTCAACTTCATCAACTTCTTCATTCATATTAGCATCATTTCTTATCCAAATGCTAAGATGGATAATAGATTCTTTAAGAGTTGATTTCTTCATATTCCTCATCACTTGAGGGATCTTCTTTGGATATTGAGAGATTGATATTCAGTTGCTCCCATCTTATTTTCTCTTATTATGAGTCGAGTTGCTTGTGTTTGCTCTTCCCAAAGTCTGCTGAAAGTAATAACTTCCTTATGGAACACATTCCTTGAATGAATGAATACCATGATCCTAGGAGGCCATTCAAGGTGGTTATCACATCTTCTGTATTCTCCAGTTTTTCTTCTACCACTTCAAGTTGTTCTTTGATTTAAGAGACCCTTGTAAAGTATGGCTATATGGTCTCTGCCTTTTGGATCTTCACATTCTTCGACTAGTTTCTTAAGGTCATCTTCTAATTTATGTTCTTCCCTTCAAATATCTTGGTCAAGGAATCAAACATCTCTTTTGGTGTCTTTAAGGAAGACACTTTAGGTATAAGGTGATCCGTGATTGTCAACAATGATCTTCTTAGCCTTGACTAAGTTCTTCTTGTGTAAGGCATTTAGCCTCATCTCCCTCTAGAACTAGAACCTCTCTACTTGTGTAGGTGTCCAATTCATTTTATTTAGAGAGGTCATATACTTCCATTCTTGGAAGCTATCAAATTCACCAATCTTATCATCAAGTTGATGTGATAGATCACTTTGAAATGAGAACCTCAAATGAAAATAGAAAAAGATTAGATCTTATCGATTTGAGGTGTCCGTCCTAGTTCTCAAGCTAGCTGATCTAGGGTTTGTTAGAGAAAAACTAATTTAAAACCTTGGAATCTTTCATATCTAATTGTATATAAAGATATACCTCTTCAAGGCGAGCTGTCTATTATACTCCTTTTATGAAAAAAGTGGAGGGAAGCTCCTGGAACAAGAGGCCCTAGTTTACCAATTTCTTCTATAGAAATGCCTAATACTATTTCTGTGGTATCTCCTAACGTAATAATCCTCTATGTTTAAAATTTTGTACTATGGTATCCTCATCTGTCCCTGTTCCAACAAGATATATTTCATTAGAATTGGTTTCACCAATTGCGACTTAAGATCATTTTCCCAAGATGACATGTTTCAGGACTATTCAACATAGCAAAGTTGTATCAACTATCATGTGTCACTATTTCATCTTCAGGGTCTGAAAATTCTACCAAAGAAATTAAAGGATGTGGCCTTTCTAGAACTTCTTCAAAAATTTCATTTGGACCTTTGTAGCACGCGATATAGAAATTCTCCCAAGGTGTCCTATTTAGGGATGAATCCTAGAAGAGGATGGAACACTAAATTGGAGGAATCATATTTCCTAGAATATAGTGAATCTGAGGCTGAAACGTGGATACAATGTACACTAGTATTTATCTTCAACCCATGAAAGTTTCAGCCATGGAGACATTTGCAATCCTGAGATATAGCGAATTTACCAAAATGTATCAATTTTAGTTTTTAGGGCTTTTCCAGCTCGAGGTCAAACTAGGGTTTGACTTTACCGGAGTTACACCCAACCAAAAATCTTGACACAGGTATCTAAACTTTGATTTTAATGAGGATATAAATCCTATTCTAGGATCACTCAAAAATTATTCTACTGTAAAAATCCCTAATTTCCCGCACCAAAAACTGAAAATTCCCGGAATAGAATTCTGCTTTGACAAAAAGATCTACCCTTCAATGGAGAGTCGGCCTAGCATAATTTTGATGATGGATTGTGGAGAGAGACCCAAAAATTAAGAATCCCTAGCTTCTATATCTACACAATGTCCTCTTCTCAGGTTATCTCTAATACCATGTTAGATTTTTATCTTTTAAGCAATATGATCTTAGGATCTTATTTGAGAAAATAACATGCACAACAATAAATATTAGAGACAAGAGACACAAAGAATTTTCCTCAGGGAAACCATAAAGGATAAAACCCTACAACTTCCTCAGAGATAGAATCAGCACCAAAAGAAAAACCCCAAAAATAATAAGATGATTTCCCGACAGCAGTAGTCTCTTTCTCTGATGCCAACTTCTTCTCTCTCACTCATGCGCCCTAGTGAGTGATTGTGTGTGTGATAAATAGAGAGTCTCACTCTCTATTTATATTCTTTTGTTCACTTAGTACTTGACTCTGTTATGTAGGCTCAAGTAATCCTAACTCAGTTATGTAGGATTGAGTAACCACAACTGGGGTACTAATGACCCGACTTACATTAACTCACTTGGGGCTGACTTCTATAGGAGATTCTAATAACCCTAGTTCCCGACAACTGCAAGGAATTTAATCCTTTAACAATAAGGAGGGTTACTCTCTATGACTTTACATGACTTGTTTACATTATTGAATCTCTTGATAGGAACATCGGGGTATTACATGACCTCAATTACATTAAAAATGCTTCTCAGAATAAACATCGGGGTACACTACATAAAATATACAAGTGAATACATTCCAAAGTTATGAATACATCAACACACTAGCCCCTCCTCATCCAAATAGGGCTAGGGGAAAAAACACCAAAGCGGAAACCAAACCGCGACAGACTCCTCCATGCACCATGTGCGATCTGTAGGGTCACACAACCTAGAATTGTCCAAAAATCCACCTACTTCACACACACCTTAATTCCATGGATACAACAGAGTATTTTCTAGTCGTTGTCCTCCCAATTCTGCCAATACCCAAAAACAATTCTTTTATGACAAACAATTCATGCATCCTTTCCGGCTAGCATGGATATTATTCTCACCACTGCCAAGACTTGGTAGAGTTTCGAGCTTCCCTAAGAAATCTTCAAAAACATTCCCTTTAATATGAAATTACCATCATTGAGGAGATCCACCCTCTGGTTTCGTCCTCAACCAACACAACCATTTACATGATCTCTAAATCCAGTAGTCCTTTCATCTCCTCACCCGAGGAAGATCCACCTGATCTATCCTGGTGCCACTGTCAAGATGACAAAGAGATCTATAAAACCACCGCTGGTTTTACACCTTTTCACTTATCCCATGGCATGGAATCGGTTCTTCCCATTGAATATCAGATTATTCCACCCCTCCTTTCCAGTGAACGTTGTCTTGATAATGGGAATCTCTTCACTAAATCAGATGGTCAACTCTTGAATAACCCCTGCAATGGGATCCCCCTCAAGAGGTTCTATCCCTAATGTCTTCCATAATGAGTCACTTGGGGCATAGTTTTTATTTTTTGTTTTACATCGTCTTTTACCATGAGTCGGTGACACCCTCCAATAGTAGTTCCATGCCTATTCATAGTGAGTCCATTCTAGAATTTATTTGCATCATTTTCATGTGAGCAGGTTGATATGATCCCTACCCCTACGCCGTTGGTAGCCTACTAGAGGGTGCAGTCCCACATCTGCACATGCAGATAGTATGTCGCATGTATGATCTAGATACCACCATTCTAGCATACCATTAGGTCCCTAGACCTATCCTATAGGTTGAGGCCTCTCTTTATCTCCCATATTTTCCATGCTCGTGTATGGATCATCCTCTACAAGAATATGAATTTTCCACCATTGTGCAAAAATCTCCTGGGTCGAGAGCAACCTTTTAGACCACCTCCCACTCTACTTATTATTTGGGCCATCTTTTTGAAGTCTTGTCAATTTTCATACCACCATGTGAATCACACATTGTATGTTGAGCTAGATCCATACCCATAAGCCCCCATTTGGTCTAGTTTTCCCCTATGCATCACTGCACTAGGGGAAGCACCATTAGTTATTAGTCAAAGTCATCCGAAGTATGTTTCAGACACCCCTCACACCTTTGGGTTCAATTTTTTGTCCTCTTTCATTTGATGAGATGATTGTCTCATGAGTTACACTTTATTTTTTGGACCTTTTCCCAAAAGTTACCTCAGTTTATGTGCCCTTCACATATAACTATCTAATCCATCCATCGCAGCTTACATAGATTCCAAGACCATTTCTCAGAATTCAAATCATGTTGCATGCATTTGGCATATAAATGTCTCCAGACCTGTGCTTAGATCATATGTATTCTAGTTTGTCCACCGTGCCTTCCACTAATTATCCAGACCTATTACTGGAGGTCACCTCGGTTAGCGTGCCTCTGCCTCAAACCGTCCAGTGCATATAATGGTATGTTCAAGAGACACCTACTCCATCCATGATGCATAATTGGTCACCTTTGACCACCCATCACTTTCCCACCATGGGACACCACCAGTGCCCTCGGCTTGGTTGACCATAACGAAGTTTCTGTTAAGCTCTTTTTCTGACTCCTAAAATAATGAAAAGATTGTCGAGCACCTCTATTTCCTTTCCTACTAGTTAAAGTGTAGGTAAGGGCATCTACATCGTCTTGTTTATCTTCTTTTGTGGACTATGTAGACTACCATATGAAAAGGACCACCTTGGAACACTCAAGATAAGAACGCTTCCCTCTACATCCTTTTATGCTTTCTCGGGCATTGGGACCAAACTCTATGAAAAAGCTCATCATGGGTTGTCTTTAAGCTCTTTTCCATCCTTCCCATAAAGAAAATATTGCCATGCAAACTTGGTTTTGTTCATGCTCGTAAAAGTATCTGAATGACCATCCAGTTAGTGCGAGTTTAACCTTTTCTGTCTCGGTTGGAATACCAATGGTAAAGAAGTCTCCCATCCCCCAAAGGATGGGAGAGCTCTTCTATGTACACTTTTATCCTTTTTTTGAGCACAAGAGACTATCAATGAAAAATATCCCACACTACAGTCTTCTACATGCTTTTAGACTCTCTAAAATTGAAAGCACCATCGAGCATTTACTTTCTTGGGCTCGCCAAAAATCCATAAGATCATACCACAACAGTGTATTTAGAAACCACCACACATATAACAATTCGGCATCATTCCCACTTTGGTTTTCCTTTATTCAAAGTATTCTACGATGTTTCTTCCTTGGATCCCATCAATACCAAAAGTGTCTACCTCCCCCAAGTATTTCCCATCTACAGTTACATCCTCGGTATTACAGCTATGATCCCTTTCCCATCAGTTAGTTTCATTTGCTGCCTGGTCCACCCCGCCATCATACCCTGAACAAAGGAATTTTGAGTCCCCTATGATGCCCTGCTCCTGTTCCCTACTTCAATGTGTCAGTCCCCAAATTGTTTCAAACCTTTGGTTATCTCCCTTGTGATTCTGCTCAAGGAAACACCATTGCCTTGGTTAGTTGTAGGTTTCCCTCTGTCGACGACAACACATATATTCGAGAGGATAGAGGCAGAGGTCCTTGTATCCTGGTTTTATTAACCTCATTGATAAGTTCCTTGGACCACTTTGTTATAGAGATAAATTCCTATGTCTTGGGGTACCACAACAGACAGCTTGACTCTAGAAATCAATCCTTTCCAATATGCAATAGAAATTAAATGTCTAACACTAAATGATCGAACCTCATACCTTATTCTGGACGGTTGAAGTAGATCCTTGTTGAGCTTTCCAATCTTTAGCTTGAATTGATATATTACTTCCTCAACAACAAGTAAGCAATACAAGCATACTATATATTATGGTGTTAGATCTATTCTAGCATATATAATCAATAATGTAAAAGCATTTGACATATTCCCATGGATAAAATATTCATTCAAATACACATTATTGGAAAGGAAAAGATATTTCTATTAATATAAATCATAGATTACAAGATACAACCTCTGATGGCACGTCTGCGAACCGGTGAAACTGAATCCCCCACTTCAATCCTCCATCTCTCGATAGCAAGCTCACAAGCAAAAGGCAAGCTTAGGAAGAACACAAAAGTGCTCCAAGGGACAAAGGGATGTAGACTCAAGCATAAGTTCTAGCAACAATGGACTATAGTTTCTTTGCTCTCAGTTCTATCTTCTTGCCATCAATGTACCAAGGGGTTCCTTATATAGCTTTCAAAGGGATAATGAAAGGTCGAATCCGAGTGATCTTAAGGCATATGGAAGGCCAGGAGTCAAATGAGTCGGATCCATCTCAAGGAAAACTCCAAAAGGATTTGGATTATGCACACATCCCGATGTACGCGGTTATATGGGTCAAACCCATGTATGTACATGCTTATAGGTTTAAAATCCATGTATATCATTTTTCATATGTTTTTAGGGATGATCAAGGAAACATCATAGGACAAAAAATGTTCCATGGGGTCTAAGGAGTCTGCAGCGGGACAGGGGAAGGCCATACAAAGTGTGATTCACCTAGAGTGGTGAAATCCACTATAATAGATGCCCCCTAATGTGTGAGGTCAAAGGGGTCATACGATGGCCGAAATAAATTATAAGTCCATCCTAGAAGTGGAGTGATGAAGGATCCCAAATGGAAGACCAGCCACCCAATCAGCATAGTACAATAATACAACTCTGCATATAACTGCAAGTACATATAGCAGTCTCGGATACATAAGAGTACAATGGCCATGAATAGGCATAATACATGATATCACATATGTGGTCATCACCACATACAATATAGATATATCAGAATCTCCATGATGAAGATATACAAAGGACCATGATCTCCAAAATGGCTGAAGATATACAATGGATCAAGATCACCATAGTGGCTGGAAATGTTTGACATAAACTAGAATCAAGTCATGAGAGCTGAAATCTCATGAAGATTGGCACGATCAAGGAGGTAGCATATAAGAGATGCCACCAATCTGGAAAGTCTTCTACACAAACCGCTACGAGTACATGTCCTACTATGCAAATAGAGGTGTCGAGGTTGAACATAGTAGTCCATCGTCTGATTACTAGTCATTAATGTATATCATTAACAGACGCGAGATCACCCAAAAAATAATGAAAATGGGAATCAAGGTACTAGAGTGCAAACTAGCAAGTGTGAATAAATGTGTTGAGGTCAAACACTTGAGAGGATCCATCGATCAGGGGACATTGATGTATTCCCAAGAACTGTCGATGGCAAGAGAACCTGCCACTGATGAATGCAAGTCTCAAGGCACTCAAAAGGACTCTAGATTCCAATCCCAGAATAAATGATTTGAATTCGATGGGATGAAATACGCTGGAAGGAGGGCATTAAGGCATCCACCATCATCCAACATGAGTTCTCAACAAATCTGTATAATGTGGAAGCACTCGATCATAAGGTGCACGAACCAGTAACTGTACCATGAATAGCTGGCATGCAAAGTCAAGATAACTGAGGAATGGCCGACTTAGGATTCAACTTCCTTTGAACAAGAGCATAATGGCATATGGTGACTAAATGAAGGTAGCATAGACTTGATATACAAACAGGGACATCTTTGTGACACAGGAGGCATCAACATAGGCTCCATAGGGACTGGAAGCTTAACCAGTCGGTGGAGATAAACTCAGATAAATGAATACAGCTCCTAAAGTCAAACTATAACCCAACCAATGGATGAGATATACAGTGCTATGTTCGAAGGCGACATGACTCGACAACTACCAAAGATAATATCTTTCCTTGTCTAGCTTTTTTGGTTTTTTGATTTTTTTTGGAATTTTTCAGTTATTTGAAAAGCTTGAAAAAAGAATAAACTAGATTTATAGTTACAAACTAGGAGGAGACAAGTGTCATAAGGGAAAAAAAACTAGTTCCAAGCAGTGGAACATACCTATGCCCAATGCAAGGATACATGTGTAGGATATCGACACTCGGGGGGAAATCCCCTCCCGGTAAAAGGGGAAATCAAGCTGCGAAGGATATAAAAAATGGCTCTACATGGATAGACATGAGACAAGCTCGGGCTATATGGATGAAATGCAATGTTAGGGGAGCCAGCATAAAGCTCAATGAGGTAGGAAAAGCTCATGATAATGCATTCACAACTTGACATAAGGGAGTCCTGAGGGAAATAGGCCAACATAAGATCAAGAGGAGTATGAGGCTCTTGCGAAATGTCATGGTAGTACTATACAATGGACTCCCAGACCTAAGAGAGGACTCATAGCATGGGTGCCAAATGCAAAGGGGAGCTGACTAGGACATCCATGTATAGGAAAGCTCTACCATTCACATAGTATCACTTCTAACAGCAACATGAATGTTCCGTGATACCATGGAATGGGTTCGTACCTAAGGTTAAGATGGAATGGTCATAAGGCAATGCATAAGTGCAAGCGGATGTGAAATCCTAACCTATATGCCAGTTCAAACATAATACCTATGATAGGCACGAACGGGTCGAAACCTCGGAGAGAGTGTACAAAAACTGAACCCTACATGACAACCATATAAGTCCAAAACAACCCAAAATAGTCAATAAGGAATCCAAACTATAGGATATAGGGAGGAATGATCATGACAACGCACCCAAAGGAAACAATGAAGTGAATGATGGGACATAAAAAGGAAAGTAAGGTGTAGACCCAATGTTCACGCATCCACTACCACCCCCATGAGGGTGACCATTGGTGTAAAGACCAAGTGAAAGGAATAAAAGTCCTCGACAAATGGAGTAGAGGACGAAATGTGACCACTCCCAAATCTAAGCATGGTAAGGGGCTGTGTTGCCCCCAAGTCTGACACCAGGGTCCATACTAGGGCTAAGGACAGGCGATAGGATACCAGGCATGTCAAAAATAAAAGGACCTGCACTCAAGAGAGCATAAATATACTCAAGTAACCGTGATCCCAAAGGCCAACTAGCGCACAAAGAGCACACTCCTAAGAAAATATACGGCCAAAATACAAGCAAACCAAGGGGAGGATATGTGAGCTCCTGAATGAAGCAGGTATGTCTCTCCTAGGAGAGGCCCAAAACTCCCATACACTACAATAGGAGGTACATAACCAATTATAGTGGCCCTCAGCTTCAGCGCATAAAGTGACTGTGCTGTTCGACCTCTACCTGGTCGGGACACCTACAGAATAACCTTTGTAAGTACCCCCTCGATAACCTAGGTAAGGCCACTAAGGTCACCTAAATATAATCAATGCTCAAGCAGATAGTCGTAGGTGGGGTTAACCATATGGGCAGGGTAGCAAAGCCCAAAACTCTCAAAAGATCCCCCAGATATGAATACAATCCTGGAAATATCTCTGGTGCTACTCAGTTATGACTAGGGGTCATCCCAATCAATAACCGCTCACACTGCCTCATGCTTAACTCTTGTTTGAGAGGAGGATCCTAAGAACAATGGTTATACCAAGGATTTCACACACTCACCTGTAGAGACACCTAGATGTTGTTGTTTAGTGATCTTGGAGAATTGACTTACAATGAACTATTCCAAGATCCTAAAACCTAAGCTTGTTGGTGCACCCTAGAAAAGAAAAGAGTGTAATTCATTTTAATTTAGCATTGATTTTAATTGTCTTTATTACTCAAAAAAGGGATATGATCGTGCAACTAGTAGTGTTATGACACAACATGAAGTAAAATGCACACCTTAACAGTCAATGCAAATGCATTGTCTCCATGAAAACAGGGTATGCTACTACATGAAATGCACAATTATTCTTCCAATTATGTGTTGGGATTAGGGAAGACCCAGGTTCTGTACTTTTTTCTTTGCACCAACAAAATACCCATAGTGTTGGCCCTTTCAGAAACAACCTGCGAACAGGTTGTAGTCTCACCTAAAACAGCTATGGGGTGCCACAGAATTAGGTTTCTACAAGTAGAAGAGGGATATTACTGTACCTTTATCCTTTAACAAATAATAATCATACAATTCAAAGCTTCGACATTCACTTATATAGCTTTGCAATTAGATAAACAAACAATTTCTTGCTTAACCCTTAACTGGGAATTCACAGCGAAGTTAATATTTAGCAGTGATCTTACTTTATCAGTTATCTACTTATCAATGCATAAAAGAACATAACATAAACAACACAAAAGAACCACAACACAAGATATAATGTGGTTCACCCCTAGTGTAGGGGCTATGTCCACAGAAATTTGTTTTATTCAACTCTTTACAAAAACCACAATTCTGATCTGCGCACTCAGCTGCAAATCCCTTCACTTCCTCAAATATGTGCACACAGCTACAGATCTCTGCGCACAGAACTACAGATCTTCCTAATCACCAAAAACCCTCTGTGCACACAGCTGCAGAGGTCGTCCACGCACATAGCTGGGACTTAACCTTTCTTACAAAACTAGGCCTTAGCTTTGCATCAAATCATCTTACATCAAAATCCTAACCTGACACTTTTACAAAAGTGCCTATTTATACAAGTGCACTTATTACAAAACCATGGGCTTAAACCATGGGCACCTCAAAACCCTAAACCCTGGAGTTAAACCATGGGTTAATTACAAAAAGAGGGCTTTGTCTCAACCCCAACACCCCTAAGACTCTTTTGAGTCACAATTCTGCTTACAATATTCCACAAAAATCATGGAGTTACCAAAATTAAGGACCATTAAGGTGCACGCCCCAACAGGCCCCTAAGACTCACCAGTGTCCCGTCCTGGGACACTCTGCTACTTTTTTGGTGGTATAATATTGTTGGTGAATATAGTAAAATGCTTTTTGCGGATGCATCTCTACAACTATCATCTTTAATTATCCTGCCCTCCTTCTCCCTTATATGCCTGTCATCATCGTCATCCCTTCTGCTACTGCTAACACAGTCGCGACTTGCTTGATCCTTCATCCTTTCATCCTTAGCAGAATACCTATGTTCCTTATGACCGTCTCTCATGCTGCTGTCTTCCTTCATCATATTTATGATGGTCATGGGAGTCATTGGGCCTTCTAAATCTATCAGCGACCCCATCCCTCGAACTACCTCACGTTCATGTCCTATCAAACATTTGACCATCCACAACTTTGGGTCCTTAAACAGGTGTTACCCCTGGGATTTTCATGTCACTGTTCTCTTGCATAAGACAAACAACTACCTCCATTCTGCTGAGCCAAGAGGATACATCTCGGGATCCTTCGGAGTCTTTCCTAAGGGCTTGTGCCTTTCTTCGTTTCGCTTAGACCGAACTCCTGCCTTAAATTTCTTTTTGGTTGATCGTGTCTGCATTGGATTCTTCGGTGCTGGGGACATCTCCTCATAGGGTGGATTTCTCATAAGGTTCTGTAGACCTCTCTCCCTGAACTCTCGTAACAATTCCATGACTTCGCGATCATTAAACATGGTGCTAACTGTAAAAATGCGCAATGTAGGAGTCGCAGGCCTGTGTGGCTTCTTAAAGAATTCCACGACAAAATCTGTCATCATGGTGCATTAATGACACCAAATCTACTGGAGCAATGGTAAATCTTGTCCTCATGGCACTATATTTTCCCAATATCTCATCATTATAGGAAGTTAAGGTAGTTCACGTGCTGGTGCCGCCAAGTCTAGTCTGTCCCATCAATCACATTTTAGGCTACGACACACTATTCTTCTTCAACATAACCACTAACTTTAGCTTCGCCACAATGAGTACCTTCGACACAATATTGAACTTTGACCCATCCTGACCCAAGTGGAAAACAAACTTCAACCTTTGAACTTTGACAGTCTGCAACACTTCGTAGCTTTGAGAACATCTTCATTATAGTCTAGTACCCAATTTCAACTGTTCTTGGTACTTAGACTCTTCTTCTGGCTATTACTTCTGATCAGGGGGTCCAGGCTTGTCCATGTACTTCTTTAATCTACTTCCATTCACCATGGAAGGTAAAATTTCTCCATTCAATTTATCTAACTGGATTGTGCCACCATCGGTAACTCTCTACACTATGTATGGTCCTTTCCAATGTGTCTTGAACTTACCTAGGAATTTCATGAATTTACTGTCATATAAGAGCACAAGATCACCATTCTGGAACTGATTCTTCTTAATGTGTCTATCATGCCATAATTTTTCTCGAGCTTTCTGTACTTGCTGCTGGAACCCTGCAATGAATCTGTCTTCTTCAAGTTCTAGTATCTTTTCCAGCCTTTCTTTCAACATAGTTGGGTCATCCATCTCTGTGAAAGCAGATATTCTGAGGCTAGAAACAATGTACTCCATGGGCATGACTGCTTCTTGTCCATAGACCAACCTAAAAGGTGTATGGCCTATCAAATTCTTGCAGGTGGTTCTATAAGCCCATAGTACTGCTGGAATTCTAAGATCCCAATCATTTCTGTTAACATTGCAAACCTTTGTCAGAGCATGTTCAAGGATCTTATTAAAGGCTTTGACAGTTCCATTTTCTTGAGGATGATAGGCAGTACTCTTCTGATGATATACTTGAAATTGTTTAGTCAAGACTTCAATAGTCTTATTTAGGAAATGTGATCCTTGGTCACTCATAAGGATTTTAGGACACCCAAATCTTGACAAGATGTTATCGAAAATGAACTTCACAGCTATAGCAGCGCTACAGTTCTTGACTGGTTGAGCTTCATCCCAACGAGTAAGGTAATCAGTTTCCGTAATAATGTATCTTGCTCAATATTTCTTTGCAGGGGGATTGATTGGTCCAACAAAATCAATAGCCCACTTTTCAAATGCTTGTAAAGTTACCTATGGAACCAGAGGCATGTCATCCCTCCTAGATGGTTTTCCTGTCCTCTGACAGGTAATACTCTCTTGCATCCTTATGAATCCTAGGCCACCATAATCCAGCTGTCAGAATATTCTGAGCTATAGCGTTTCCTACATAGTGAGCTCCTGCTGCTCCAGAATGTGCCTCAGCCAAAATCAATGGCTTTTCATGCTACAGGACACATCTGCGTAGTATTTCATCTAGTCCCATCTTATATAGCTTTCCATCAGGTTTCAAAGGGATTTTTATCATGTAATGTCCCTGGTTTTGACCCCGTTTGCATGATGTATATATTGTAATTAATCGTGGTGAGGAGCTCAAGTAAAAATCCCACCATCGATTTTGTTGTGTATGTTTCGGCAATAGAGGTAGTTGCCGATGGTATCTCATGCTATTTGGCACATTATAATTTGGCATCATGTAAATACGCACATCAATTAAAATAAACCCACAACCAGCTATGACAGTGCAACATTGAATGAAAGGGGCATGGTTCCAAAGGATAAGGGGTGGGGGATGTCAAACCTTGGTTATGGGGGAAAAGCCCATATGTTTGGCCACCTTTCTTGTCTTACCCAACCTCCCCAACCTCTTCAATGTCTCGATTTTGTTAGTTGGGAGCAGTTATTGCATGAGGAAACGTGGGCATGGGAAAACGTGGGTTTTGGTAGGCTGCTGTCAGTTTGGAGGATACGCATGCCCAGTGGAGAACCTTCATTTTTCTCATGCTGGTCTTCATTTTTTCTCCTGATGGTTGGTTACTCTCACGGTCTGCTCATCTTCCTTAGGCATAGGGTGGTTGTTGTTTTCTTCTCATGCCCAGGGACTCTGTGTTGGTCTAGCTCACGCAGGGAGAAAAGGGAAATCGCGGTCTATTGCTTGGGATTTTTGGGTGCAAGAGCCTTTTCACACTGAGGGACTGTGTGTAAGTTCCTTACTAATTGTGGCCGTGCATTTGTTTTCCTCTGTGTGTTTCAGTTTAGTTCAAATTGCACTCATGCACAGACTCTTTGGGTCGTTTTTCCCATGTTGTGAGTCGTGCTCACTGTTTTCGTTTTTGGGCGGTTGTCTTCCCTGCCTTTTTGTTGGCTGTGGTGTCCAATTTCGTTTTGGACCACTGTGTATTCATGGTGAGCCGTTTTCTACTAGGGTATGCATTTTAGTTTCCATGGTTATGCTGGGAACGCTATTTATTAACCTTTGTGGGCTGTGGATTGTTGTCATCACTCATGGTGAATTGGGCTGCTGAAGTACCCTGGTTTGGGTGTTGTTGCTGAGTTTTTTTGGCCACCTTAGGGCCAAGAACAAATCCATGTTGCATTGTGGGCTCAAGCTATTCCCATCTACTGTTTGGGACTATCACCGAATGTTTTTCCTTCTTCACAATAGCTGTGAAGGGATTGTTTCTGCGTGTATCAGTGGTTGGCCTTTGGGCTACGATGGCTTGTCTGATTTGTGGACAGCTTGATAAACCCAATGGTGCTTGCCTGTTGTTTTGTGTCCCCTTGGCTATGTGTAAGCCTGTAATTGACCCTTATCCTTGGAGGAATCATGCCCAGCTCAGGGGTGGCAGCACTACTGAGAGATTGATGAGCAAGCTGGCCTATGGTTGGGTGGAACGTTGCAACAACGTAGCTGGTTGCGGGTGAATTCTTCATCCAAGATAAGTGCGGCTGTTATTTCATCTCTAAAATTAATCTATTGTTTCATGAATTATAATGAACATGCTTATGCTGGAAATGTATGTGTGTTGCTTCTGTTGAAGGTTGATTCATTCTGCATCTGTGTATGCTTGTAAGTTTTAATTCCAGCATTGATTTCTTTTGATTATGTTCATGGGGATGTTTTCCTGGCTGTGTTTGATGTCTGTCACATCCTCTTCACCGATCGGAGGCATGGGGACATGAAATATCACTCCTATATCACCAAGGATACCTTTCATTTCTGAGAAATTCGTCGAAAATGGGTCCTGATACTCATGGAGAAGTTGGGTCACTTTGCTCACCATTCTTCATCCCAATAATCTCCAATGGTAGCGTACTTGGGTTGTTCTTCTGATCCGATGTTTACTTGCCTTGTCTTTAAGGGTTGAGTTACTTCAGGTGCTTCGACTACTGGTCCATGTACTTCACAGTTCCCTTCTGACTCAGGAATGTTAATGTTGCACGGTTCATCATCCTCGTCAATTGCAAGGTTATAACATTCTACTTCATTAGCTTCTTGTTCCTTCCAATCAGGTTGGTACTCAGCTATTTCTTTATCATCAAACACCTTAGTATGGATCAACCTACCAGCTGCGTCTAAAGCAGGACAAACCTCATTAATAGAAAATGTAATCACAAAAATATCAACAAGAATATCCCAACTTACAGTACCATGGCGAAGCTCCACCTCCGCATATCAATTCTTTGCTATAGGTTCCAGAGCGTGCACAAACCTATGTATCCATTCTTGATGAGGTACATGCTTCCATGCTTCATAACACTGCTCCAAATTTTCTTGAGGGATAGACTTACCATTAAACTTGCTTCGCACCTCCTAAGGTTGATCCATGAATCTTAGGTGAAGAAACTTTTGACAAGCTTCCCAGCTATGAATCTGCTTTTTATGACCATTCCACCATCTGGCTACTATGGCTCTGAATGCTGAATCTAGAGTCTCCATTTTCTATGAATCTGGTACCTGCTCTGAGAATTGGATAATAAAATCTTATGGGTCGGTCAAGCCATCAAAGGTAGGCAAGACTCTTGTTTGCGACCCAAGCCATCTGAGAGACTTGGTAATTCTTGCACATCGATGTCCATGTAGCTCATAAAGTCGACTTTGCCAATTTTCTAAACCATCATCTGAATCAGTCATGTAGGAGTTGTCACACTACCAATCCATTATACCTTCGGTAGTAGGATCAACATAATCTTCTTCCTTAGCTGTGATGTTGTAGATATGATCCAAAAAATCCTGATCTTCATCTCTAACTGGCTCTGTGTACCTTTCTCCTTGAGAAGGGTCCAATGGTACTATGACTCTCAAACCTTTACCTTCAAAATTCATCTGTCTCTTCTGAAGGTTGATTACTGCATCATTGTTTATTTCCCATTCAATTCCTAGCAAGGATGGATAGGGATTTCTATCATCAATATATCCATCTATATCCACTGGTACACTAGGGAGTCTTCCTAGGGGCATAATCTTCTGCTGATTGGTTAATCTAAACTGTATAGGGGACCATTCAACGGCAGGGTTTTCCATTTGTTCCCATGTCTGCCTAGTTAGGACATTTACTTCTGATCCCAATTCTAAAATGATGTCAGTCATTTCATACTCTCCTATCTGAGCATGCAATCTCATTTCTCTTCCAGTTCTTCTGACTCTATTAACAGTTTTTTCCTTACTAGATCTTCGCTGAGGTTCACAAGAAGCAATAACTTTCTGCAACTCATTTAAAGCATTATGATTTATTAAGAGCTTCATACAACTCTATAAAAATGATGACAGTGTACTTACTTTATCCGTCGAAGCTTCTTGAGACTGTAACTGCTGTTGATGTTGTTGCACAGGTGCTACGGATGTTCTCGGATGAGAAAAATCTTCTTTGGCTTCCATAAATGTTTCTTTTGCTCTTCCCACATCAAATGCTAAAATTTTATTTGGGGTCTTACAGAACCAAGCCTCAACAGACTGTTTTTCCTTAGTCTGTACTTGCATCGTAGCTCCACTCCTTATAACAACGTTAATGGCTGGGACAGGTATTTTCTCTACAGTAATCATCTGAATGTTTTGATTAGGAGGGGCATTTATTTCTTGTATCTTGGTTATCAACTGTGGGCATTGCTCAATCACATGATCTACCACTCTGCAATATCGACATGCCATAGTTGGGTTCTGACAGTCTCTAGCTACATGTCCTTCCTGATTAAAAGTATATCACACAACTTGGCCTCAACCTCTTCCAACCATACCACCATCACCATGACCTCCAAAAGTACCTTGACCTGATGTACTACCATGGTAACCATATCCATCATTGCCTTGTGCATCGTTTTGTACCCTATAAGCATCATAGGTTCGCTCTTTCATGAGGTCAAAGCTGCGACATTCATCGTCGTTGTGTCCAACTGACTTACAGAACTTGCAATAGGGATTCTTAGGTACTTGCACATATCTCTGCAGTAGATAGCAGTCTTCAGGTTGATGCTGACCAGTTGTCCTACAGATCTCACAATATAGAACATTAGGGTTAAACGGGTTTGGCGCACCAGTATTCAGGTAATTTCATAGCGCAGGACACTGTTCCTTGTCATGACCTGCTGTCCTACAGTGTGTACACCAAACCTCCTCTTGAATGGCCCTCCCTTTATTCATGTCACGAAGCTCCAGAGCCATTTTTGCCAACTGCACTTGTATTTGGGCTATTCCAGAATTATCTTCGACAGGAGTGGTTTCAAGCTTCATAGCAATTTCCAAAGCCTCTTGCTGATCAGCAACCTTCTGTTGCATAAGTGGAGTTCGAATATGGGGTAATAATGCTGCTATGAACCATTCTCTATGCTGCGCTAGTCCAATAGTGAAACTTACATGATTCAACAGAACCTTGAACCTCTGATCAAAGTCCCAAACCGATTCACCTCGCCTCTGTTGAATTTCTTTTAACTCCATTATACACCGTGACTCTGATTTAGGCTTCTTGAACTCTTTAATCATTACTGTCTTAATATCATCCAAAACATGGTTCTGAGTGCTGGAAAAATTCATGAACCAATTCAAAGCTTGGTCTCTGTAAGAAGTGACCAGCTGCACTCTTCTTATATCTTCATCCATAATGTTCTTAGCAGTCCACACAGCTTTGCATAAGAACCAAAACTATTCTAGATCCTCTAATCCAACTCCTTTAAAGACTGGGAGCTAGATGTCATCATTCATATGGGCCATAGCGGGTCTAGGGGGGGAGTCAGGGGGACTGGTAGTAGGTGGGGGGGAAATTACTGGGGTAGACTAACCTGCGACAGGAATACTTGAGCTAGGGTTACTTTCAGACTGTGATGGGTTCTCAGGGAGAACAGATCTTCACTGCGGGGTTACCAAAGGGTTTCTAATAGAAGGTGTTTCTTCAGGCTCCAAGTCTGCTGGACTTACAAGGGTATACTCAGTATTCTGAACTAGGGTATAGGATCCAAAATTTCTCTTGTATCTTTTACCGCTTTGCAGCAACCCACTTTTCTTGTCGAAGTCACTTTTGCTTCCAAACATAAGTTAGTACTACTAAATATAACAGTTTGATTCAATGAGCAATATACCTTTTTCAGCCAAGAGCATTTTAATTTTCAAACTAAAGGAATTCAAGTACTTACCCCTTAGTCCTTTGAAAAACAGTCGTTCAGCTTCGCTGAAGGAAGTACTTGTGTCGATGGCAAACTCCGTCACAAATGCTTCAAGGGTTCGCATTGTACAGAAATCAACAGCTCGAGATATCGTGTTGTTCACTCTTTTCAATATGTTAATTCTTACGGGGGTCCACTTAGGAAACTGTTCTTCCTTGAAGTTTGTATTTATTTCTGTCAACCTGGATAACCACTGGTGCAATTCTATGTGGATACTACCAAATAAAATTTCATAAACATCAGAAAAACATACCTTTGTAAAAAGTTGTCTGAGCTATGACAAGGATCTTTATTTTCTTGTTCAACAAATTTCAGATAAGTCTCTTCAAGCCAATCACCGATTTATTTTACAAAGAGCCTCCAAAACATATCCCTCGAGGTATGAAGTAGATCCCTCTTGAGAAGATACTGAGTTCAATCGGAAATGGAACCAATTTTTTAGGCTTAGGGCAGACCTGGGTTCTATAATTTTGTCTTTGCACCAACAAAAGACCCACAGTGTTGGCCCTTTCGGCAACAACCTGCGAACAGGTTGCAGTCTCACCCGAAACAGCTATGGGGTGCCACAGAATCAGGTTTCTGTGAGCAAAAGAGGAATATTACTGTAACTTTAGCCTTTAACAAATAATAATCATACAATGTAGAGCTTTGACATTCACTTATATAGCTTCACAGTTAGATAAACATACAATTTCTTGCTTAACCCTTAACTGGGAATTCACAGCGAAGTTAATATTTAGTAGTGATCTTAATTTATCAGTTATCTACTTATCAATGCATAAAAGAACATAATAGAAACAACACAAAAGAACCACAACATAATATATAACGTGTTCACCCCTAGTGTAGGGGCTACGCCCACAGAATTGTGTTTTATTCAACTCTTTACAAAAACCACAATTCTAATATGTGCACTCAGCTGCAGATCCCTTCACTTCCTCAAAGTTGTGCACACAGCTGCAGATATCTACGCACATAGCTATAAATCTTCCTAATCACCAAAAACCCTCTGCGCACACAGCTACAAAGGTCATCCACACACACAACTGGGACTTAACCTTTCTTACAAAACTAGGCCTTAGCTTCACATCAAATCATCTTACATCAAAAGCCTAGTGCCTATTTATACAAGTGCACTTATTACAAAACCTTGGCCTTAAACCATGGGCACCCCAAAACCCTAAACCATGGACTTAAACCATGGGTTAATTACAAAAAGAGGGCTTTGACTCAACCCCGACACCCCTAAGACTATTTTGATTCGCAACTCTGCTTACAAGCTTCCACAAAAATCGTGGAGTTACCAAAATTAAGGACCGTTAAGGTGTGCACCCCAACATGATGAATGCAAATTTTTCCTATATGAAGTCCTAACTAGTACTCCAAAGAAAATCTAGATCTAGTGCAAGTACAATGTAAAGTGCAAAATGCAATGCATGATGATAAGCAAATGTTTTTTGAATTTTTTGAAAATAAAAGAGATGCGAAAAGCAAAAGAATGATTCTATGACACCTAGACTCTGCAAGCACACCCAAAAAGCATTCAAGCAAAGCAATATGGTAAAAGAACTCTAATGCACTAATCTCAAATAAAAAATCAAAAATGGCATGACAAGAACTTTCCTAAAAAAAATTAGGCTAAAAAAAACATTTCTGGTCAGAAACAGAGGTTTAAACAGACTCAGGTAGTGCCAAAGGAGACTCAGAAACTAACAAAATTCACCCAGCAACCAATTATCTTCCACAAAAAGGAAAAACCAAGGGTATACGTGGTTGTTTGCAGTAAACCCACATGTATACGCAGAAATCACAGAGGAAACCGCGTGTATATGCGACTATAAATCAAAAACCTGTGTACAGGAAGAAAAGGTGCATAAAATCAAGGCAAACAGGCAGCCTGAGACAAACTTCACACCAATCAGACTCTACCAGGCATACATGCCCCCAAAACTGACACAGAAACAAGAGAGAAAGAGCAATTCAAATACATTGAATTCCGAGAAAACAATCCCCAAAGGACAACTACTAGGAACTCCCCAGTGGAGTCTCCAATTCTGTTACAGAGAGAAATTCCTATGGCTTGGGGTGCCACAATAGACAGCTTGACTATAGAAATCAATCCTTTCCAATATGTAATAGAAATTAAATTTCTAACACTAAAGGATCAGACCTCGTACCTTATTCCAGACGGTTGAAGTAGATCCCCGTTGAGCTTTCCAATCTTCAGCTTGAATTGATATATTACTTCCTCAACAACAAGTAAACAATACAAGCATACTATATATCATGGTGTTATATCTATTCTAGCATATATAATCAATAATGTAAAAGCATTTGACATATTCCCATGGATAAAATATTCATTCAAATACACATTATTGGACAGGAAAATATATTTCTATTAATATAAATCAGAGATTACAAGATACAACTTGTGACGGCACGCCTGCGAACCGGAGAAACTGAATTCCCCACTTGTGCCTCCACCACTTCAATCCTCCATCTCTCGATAGCAAGCTCACAAGAAAAAGGAAAGCTTGGGAAGAACACAAAAGTGCTCCAAGGGACAAAGGGATCCAGACTCAAGCATAATTTCTAGCAAAAATGGACTATAGTTTCTTTTCTCTCAATTCTGTCTTCTTGCCTTCAATGTACCAAGGGGTTCCTTATATAGCTTTCAAAGGGATAATGAAAGGTTGAATCTGAGCAATCTCAAGGCATATGGAAGGCCATGAGTCAAATGAGTCAGATCCATGTCAAGGAAAACTCCAAAATGATTTGGATTATGCACACATCCCAATGTATGTGGTTATATGGGTCAAACCCACGTATGTATGCACTTATAGGTTTAAAATCCGTGTATATCATTTTTCATATGTTTTTAGGGATGATCAAGGAAACATCAAAGGACAAAAAATGGTCCATGGGGTCTAAGGAGTTTGCAGTGGGACAGGGGAAGGCCATACAAAGTGTGATTCACCTAGAGTGGTGAAATCCACTATAACACACTTGAGAGGAGTCTTTAGTACCTCTCATGACGGTTTTGTCTCACATTCTCAACTCTAGCTACATCGTCGGACCATTGAGATTCATATAGGGTATTGGTCCATGCAGTATTTGCTCGAAGACCCCGGATGTCACCTAGCTCTAGCACATTGATGAGTCTATTGAGGGACTCAAATAGGTTCATGTCCCTTATGATTTTTGGGTTGCGTTGGAGACATTATTCATAAGCGACAAAATAGGCTTCAGTATAGATTCATGATTGATGCAACATATTCTACCCTAGATACTCTAACACTCCATGTCAGTAAGTCCTTACAATTATGTACACTTCTAGATTCAACAGATCATCAGTTGTGAAGATATAGCATTACACAATAATGCCATGAGTCTGATATATCGATTGTTCAAATCACTATTGTATTCAACCTCTCAATGAGGCCACCACTATGTACCACCAATTATATATGATCGGCTCTTACATTTTAGAGCTTGGATAGCAGTATTATTTTGACATTGTTATGAGCATGGGTATGTCCGTCTCGTCCATAGACATGTTAGACATTATTTGTATCTCACCCATTGATGGGAACCATATTAATACAAAAACCAAAATCCACCATGTCCCAACCTAGGAAGCATTGCCTCCCCCCAGAAAATCCTATGATGTTTGTTGGCCATACGATGATCTCTTTCCCTCACACATCAAGGGGAAATATGCTAACCCAAAAAATTACCCAACTAGTTCTACATGACCTACACCACATAAAGACATCTATTTCAGTACCCTCATTGACCCCCACACCCTTGTAAAGGCTCAAAAACACCAAAAAGGGCTTAAAAACCCATAATACAGCCTAAATAGCTCTTAAAGGGGCTAAAGCCTTCAAAAAGGGGCTAAATCCCCTAAAAGGGGCCTAAAAACACCAAAGGAGCTAAGAAATGGGTAGAAGGGGCTTAAAGCCCTAAAAAGGGGCTAAAGCCCTGACTAAGGGCTTAAAACCCTAAAACTTGAGAAAAAACTATAAATACAAGGGTGGGGGTCACTCTCAAAACACTACTTCTTTTCCTACCATTACTCTACCTATATGAGTGCCTTGAGACCCATCTCTCTCAAGCCATTAATCCCTCTCCCTCACTTGCTCCATTAGCCAAATCCCATTCCATAGAGAGGTAGCTTTGTGCTAGGGCATCGTGGTCCATTTCTCCATAGATTGAAGGTATACCATGAATTTCTATTGTTATTTTTTGTTTTGTAGGTTTTTTACATGCATGTAGATTATTGATAATAGTGCGCTGCAGGTTCTCCATTGATAACTAGTTGCAAGTTTATTTCTCTAACATTTTACTACAGGGTTTCCATGGCCCAAAGGTAACTCTTCCTTACATATTTTTCTTTCACCATAGAAACTCTATCCTTCTGTCCTATAGACGGAAGGTAGGTTTTTTAGCACATAGCTAGGGCCTTTTCCCAGCTACAGTAAAATATTGTAAAAATTTAGCAAATCATTCATCAAAATATAAAATATTATAATGTCTTGGTGAATCTTTTTCTAGGAAGACTCAACTTTTGATTTTGCAAATTACTAAGGTATTTTAAGAGAAGAGCATATACCAGAGCTCAAATCTATCAACTCCTAGACACTGAAATGAATAAATGCTTGGATGAGGAGAGGACAGATTTATTTATACATTTCATAAGTAGTATTGGGTCACTCACAACTGGAGGTATCGGTGAAACAAAACTAAACTAACTAGATTCAGGGAAAGTGAGGACTCCACTTTTTTTCTCATCCCTTAATGGTATAATGGACATGTGGGGACCCAAACCTTGACATAGTGAAAAAATAATAGAATTGAACACTTTATAGGTGAAGTGATTATGGAACCCACTAACCATTATTACAAAATGGAGTATTATCGACACCCACAACCTTAATGTAGTGTATGAGTTCCCAATTATCTTATTTTCCAAATATCTCATTTTTAAGCTACCCTTTAAGAAAAAATAACCCACTTATCGATTTATAGATACGAATGCCACTTTTTATTTCTTTTGTTGACAACCAAAATATGAATTATGTCATTTGATTTATGTTTTAGATTTAGTTACAAAATTGCAATGGCTATTAGAAATAATAACATACACTAATAAGAATAGAAATCGCATTAATGCATCATCACACAAATCATTGGAACTACTTTGTCTTAGATAAACTTAGGAGGTGTTTTCATCCAAGTCCTTGAAATTTGATCCAGGAGGATCCAAGAAGACAAAATTTTTGAATTCCCCCAATCTCAGCAAAACTAGCACCAGATCGAAGGGCTCGTTGAGACGATTCCAACGGTGTTCAGTTCACCTCAAACGGACTTCGTATGAGAAAGTTATCGCGTTCTGTTGTATTGGTGAAACAAGAAAATCTGGAAAAATGAAGGTGCCATGTGGAACCATTGACAGGGTGACAAGTGGCATCCATAATGCAGGGACAAGGTGACATGGAAAGTGTACGGACCAATCACAAGGTGACACATGGTAGTACAGATCCGAGCTGGCATACTATTGATTGGGTGTACGGACAGTGACGTGGCAGTACAGGCAGTGACTGGGCACTGACTAAGTGTAAGGTGGACCAATCCCAGGCCGCCATGTGGCAGCACAAGATTGGCCGATATGTCCAAGGAAAAAATTATGGCCTCCGTGGGGTTCAACCCTGTGACCTCTCTTGTATAAGCGCTCCACCTTCACTACTTGGGCTACATATGGTTATTGATGTGGGTTAAGGATCTTTTATTTAAGCGTTTGAAGAGTTTCTAATGGCGGAAAAAGGGGGCTGGGGCAAGCCCGACCCATAGTTTTCGATGTGACAAATCCTATGGGAGTTTGTTACAAACCCACAACCCACGTGATATTTCAACCCATGGTCACATGTTTTCAAATGGAGTACATGCCACCCATTCAACGCGCCACCACATAACAAAATTTGGTTATGTCTTACCACGTGCTCTTAACCAACTTTGGTTATGGCTTACCACGTGCTCTTAACAAACTTTGTGTTAAAGCTTAAAGTGGGTTTGCACACTTTTGGTCCTGGTTCTTTTTTTACCACATGTGCTATTTTAAAACATTGGTGATGGCATTTAAAAGTGGGTTTTTTTTAAAACATTATAATATATGAGTTTAAACATACTTGGTATAGTTTTAAACTATGACCAAGTATATGGTTGGAATATTAAAAGGGGAACTACATAATTTAAGATCCTAACCAACTTGGAGGTCTTCAACCATATGCCCAATTGGCCAAATTTGTTATAACTAAGAATTCATGAGGAACATGTGAAGGGGGTCTTCTCAAGCTATATAAACCCTCTTATTCTTCATTTCCCACTCATGCTTTGGAGTGGAGACTTTGTAGCTACAGGAGAGAAGGGAGATTGCATAGCTCTACAGGAGGAAGGTACGAGTGTTTATACTCATTTTACACCGTCTTCAGGCTTCGGAGTTGCTGGAAGCAGTCTTGTTGTGTTTTGGGCAGCGGTTCTCTTCCTGAACATTGTCGCCAAGGTATCATTGTATCACTGCCATGTATTTTGTCTTATGCTGAGATTATAGATTGGCCCTCCTATTGAGAAGCACGCCCGGAGACGTAGTCCATCTTGGATGAACTCCATTATCAACTTGTTGCCTTTATGTGCATGTTTTCTATGCTTTTTGGTTCTCTTCTTATGGAGTTGTGAGCTTCGTTCATGCTCTTTATGCAATTCATGTTAATGTCATAGAGTAGCAAAGATCTTGTTTTCAGATCATGTGGTATCAGAGCAGGACTATTTGACGTTGGATAGTGAGTGTAGATGCTCACGAGGGCTAAACTGCAAGCTGGTGAGGGTACATTAGAGGCTTACAATTCCGAGATCGGACATGCACACTAAAGGAGGAAGATGGATGTTAATGATGCCCGCATCGAGATGGAGGAAAAATTTCACAAGGTCTTCTACATGATGTCTGACAAGGTAGACAAGTTGTTTGCAGACTATGAAGAATGCATGGCAAAAGAAAGAAAAGGCAGTGAAGTAAAGAAGGAAGACAAAGAAGTGAAGGACGAAGGAAATGCTTCAGTTAACCGAGGAGGAGGTGGCGAAGGGCCTCTTGAGCCTCCCTCTTCACCTTCAGCTTCAAGCACAAGTTCAAGTGCTTCTTCCTCATCTCATTCTCAGCATTCCAAGGTTCCTCACAAAGAGCCTCAAAAGAAGCCCTTATTGAAGCTCGATGTGAAGTTTGATTTTCCCATGTTCAATGGGGAATCAAATGCAGAGAAGTTGAACAATTGGATAAGGAAAATTGAGGTCTATTGTTGATTCCAGCAAATCAAAGAAGAAGATGTGAAGATTCAGTTGGCTTCACTTCGGCTGACAGGCACCGCACTTGTATGGTGGGAAAGCAAGCTTCAGCAAGGTAGCAAACAAATGGGTAATCTTCTCTCATCGTGGTATGCTTTCATTTCTGCTTTATGTAAGCAATTTTATCCATTGGGCTATGTTAAAAAGGCTATGATGGATTGGAAAAGTTTTAGACAAGGCAAGGGTCAGAGTGTTCAGAATTTTACTGAAGAATTTAGAAAGAAATTTCTAGAGTTGAATATTTCTTTAGATTCTCCTGACACTCTTTTGAAGTACATTGGTGCTCTTCATCATTATCTATGCCATACTTTGCTGTTGTTGAATCCTACTAGTGTGGATGAAGCAAGTGTTCAGGCTACTCATCTTGAGAGCAAGGGGAAGCATTTGCAAGAAGACCATCTGAAGAAGCCTTTCAAGCCCAACAACAACTACAAGTCCAAAAAGAAGGACAAGAGCAAGAAGAAAACTACTGCCAAGAAGGAAGGAGGAAAGCTACATTGCAACCATTGCGACACTAATGGGAATGATGAAGAAAGTTGTTGGAAGTTTCATCTTGAACAGAGGCCAAAGCATTATGGAAGCAAAAAGAAGAAAAAGACCATTGCAACAACGCAACGAGATTTGGGTTTCAACTCAAGTGACTAAACCATGATTACAACCGTGGGAATGCAAGGTAACAAAACTCCTCATACTGGTTCAAGTTCTACTCACGTTTCTAAAGAAAATGATAAAAGAAGAAGTGAGTTGTTTCACATCAGAGTTGTGTCTAAGCACACAAATATTTAAACATTATTTGATCCGGGTTCCCAAGTAAATTTGATCTCAGAATCAGTTGTTAAGAAGTTGGGCATACAGACCAAACCTCACCCCAAGCCTTATCCTCTTGGATGGGCATGTGATAATGCTAAGCTACAGGTGACTAAGCAATGCTTAAGGTTTTCTATTGCTTCAAAGTTGATCAATGAGGTGGAATTAGATGTTGTTCCTCTTGACATCTGCGGTATCGTATTGGGAAGCCCATACTTGTATCATCGAAAAGCAGTATTCTTCCATCATGAGAACAAGTACCATCTCACCAAAAATGGGGTGGAGTACATTGTGAGAGCTCATAGTATGAAGGCTAACACCACTCTTGTTAGTGCTGGACAAATGAAGAGACTCATCAACACTAATAAGAGATACATGCTCGTGGTTGTGAGAGCAAAAGATGCTGAGGCATCTGATGCTTTCAAAGGTTGTGATCCTTCTCATAAAAATGCTATGATTGATATTGTGGCTAACTATGATGAAATATTTCAATAACTTACAGGTTTTCCTCCCAAAAGGGAGATTCAACATGAGATTCATCTCCAGCAAGATGCCCCTCTCCCTAATGTGGGCATGTACAGGTTGTCCGCAGTTATCAAGTACAAGAAGGGTACTAGTAACAAAGTGGCAAATATGCTTTCTAGACCTCCTATTGTTGCATCTATTGTTTTGAAAAATGTTTCTTTATCCCATGAAAGTTATATTGAGCAGTATGCTACTGATGATGATTTTAAGGAGATTTATGAGAAGCTAACCAATGGCACACTGGTGGAAGACTACTATTTGCAGGGAAAGTTGCTCTATCATTTGGGCAAGCTATGTGTTCCTATCAATGAAAGAGTCCATGTAATACGAGAAACTCATACTTCTCTTATATTAGGGCATTTTGGGGTAGGTAAGACTTTGGCTCATTTGCAAAGACTTGTGTATTGGCATTGCATGAAAGACATTGTAACAAAATATGTAAAGGGGTGTGTGATGTGCTCTACTTGTAAGCCCACTAATAGAAAATTGGGGCTGTACTCACCACTTCCCGTTCCTTCCCATCCTTGGGAAAGCATTTCCATGGATTTTGTGGGGGGTTTGCCTATGTCTAGGAGGGGTCATGACTACTTGTATGTGGTCATGGATAGGTTTAGAAAGATGTTTATTCTTATGCCATGTAAAAAGCAGGTCACTACAGAGTAGGTTGCTTCTCTTTTCTTTCAGCATGTATGTGTTTACTTTGGACTCCCTACGTCCATTATCTCGGATCGGGACTCCCGATTCCTTGGAGAGTTTTGGACAAAATTATGGTGTATGATGGACACCAAGCTGAAGAGGAGCACCACTTTCCATCCACAGACCGATGGACAGACAGAGGTAGTCAATAGGACAGTTGTCCATTTGCTTCGAGGCTATTGTAACAAGCATCCTAAGTTATGGGATGAACAGATCTAGTATGTGCAGCATGCCTACAACAGGGCTATGCATTCTTCCACTCAGAGCTCACCATTTGAGACATGCTTTGGGTACTTGCCAAAGACTCCATTGGACTTGACATTTTGTGGGGGGTTTTCCTATGTCTAGGAGGGGTCATGACTACTTGTATGTGGTCGTGGATAGGTTTAGAAAGATGTGTATTCTTATGCCATGTAAAAAGTAGGTCACTGTAGAGCAAGCTACTTCTCTTTTCTTTCAGCATGTATGGGTTCACTTTGGACTCCCTACGTCCATTATCTCGGATCGGTACTCCCGATTCCTTAGAGAGTTTTGGACAAAATTATGGTGTATGATGGACACCAAGCTGAAGAGGAGCACCGCTTTCCATCCATAGACCGACGGACAGATAGAGGTAGTCAACAGGATAGTTGTCCATTTTTTTCGAGGCTATTGCAACAAGCATCCTAAGTTATGGGATGAACAGATCCAGTATGTGCAGCATGCCTACAACAGGGCTATGCATTCTTCCACTCAGAGCTCGCCATTTGAGACATGCTTTGGGTACTTGCCAAAGACTCCATTGGACTTGACTTATGGGAGAAAGGTTGATCCAAGCACTTCCAAGGATGAAGACAAAGCCCGCAAGTTCATTCAGAGAGTTCAACAGGTACATCAAGCAGTGCAAGAGCAGTTGGAGAAGAGTCAAGCCCAGTACAAGG
>LPNX010693189.1:521800-533976 GCA_001517045.1 Pseudotsuga menziesii
AAAGGAAAAGGACCTCTCGTAGAGGTGATGTTGATTATCTTCAAGTGGGCATCAGAGGCACTCATCCAAGCAAAGCCAAGTGGATCGAGAAGGAGAAAGTGAGGGAGCAATTCCCTCACCTATCTGTTGATTAGTAAAGGCTTTTGGAGGCCAAAAGCTTCTCAGTGGGGAGGAATGATCTAGGAGGATCCAAGAAGACAACATTTTTGAAGTCCCCCAATCTCAGCAAAACTAGCACCAGATCGAAGGGCTCATCGAGACGATTCCAACGGCGTTCGTTTCACCTCAAACGAAATTCGTATGAGAAATTTATCGCGTTTTGTTGTATTGGTGAAACAAGCAAATTTGGCAAAATGAAGGTGCCACGTGGCACCATTGACAGGGTGACACATGGAATCCGTACTACATGGACAAGGTGACATGGCAAGTGTATGGACCAATCACAAGGTGACACATGGCAGTATAGATCCAAGCTGGCATACTAATGATTGGGTGTACGGACGGTGACGTGGCAGTACGGGAAGTGACTGGGTGCTGACTGAGCGTGAGGTAGACCAATCCCAGGCTGCCATGTGGCAACAAAAGATTGTTCGATATGTCCAAGGAAAAAATTATGGCCTCCATGGGGTTCGACCCCGTGACCTCTCTTGTATAAGCGCTCCGCCTTCACCACTTGGGCTACATATGGTTATTGGTATGTGGGTTAAGGATGTTTTATTTAAGCGTTTGAAGAGTTTCTAATGGCAAAAAAAGGGGGCCAGGGCAAACCCGACCCATAGTTTTTGATGCGACAAATCCTACGGGAGTTTGTTACAAACCCACAACCCACGTGATATTTCAACCCATGGTCACATGTTTTCAAATGGAGTACATGCCACCCATTCAACGTGCCACCACATAACAAACTTTGGTTATGGCTTGCCACGTGCTCTTAACCAACTTTGGTTATGGCTTACCACGTGCTCTTAACAAACTTTGTGTTAAAGCTTAAAGTGGGTTCACACACTTTTGGTCATGGTTCTTTTTTTTACCACATGTGCTATTTTAAAACGTTGGTGATGGCATTTAAACGTGGGTTTTTTTAAAGCATTATAATATATGAGTTTAACCATACTTGGTATAGTTTTAAACTATGACCAAGTATATGGTTGGAATATTAAAAGGGGAACTACATAATTTAAGAGCCTAACCAACTTGAAGGTCTTCAACCATATGCCCAATTAGGAAAATTTGTTGTAACTAAGAATTCACGAGGAACATGTGAAGGGGGTCTTCTCAAGCTATATAAACCCTCTTATTCTTCATTTCCCACTCATGCTTTGGAGTGGAGACTTTGTAGCTACAGGAGAGAAGGGAGATTGCGTAGCTCTGCAGGAGGAAGGTACAAGTGTTTATACTCGTTTTACACCGTCTTCAGGCTTCGGAGTTGCTGGAAGCAGTCTTGTTGTGTTTTGAGCAGCGGTTCTCTTCCTGAACATTGTCACCAAGGTATCATTGTATCATTGCCATGTATTTTGTCTTATGTCGATATTATAGATCGGCCCTCCTATTGAGAATTAGGCCCGGAGACGTAGTCCATCTTGGACGAACTCCGTTATCAACTTGTTGCCTTTATGTGCATGTTGTCTATGCTTTTTGGTTCTCTTCTTATGGATTTGTGAGATTCGTTCATGCTCTTTATGCAATTCATGTTAACGTCATAGTGTAGCAAAGATCTTGTTTTCAGATCATGTGTTAAAGAATGCAAAATATGGTAAAATTGTTTTATCATCCTCATTGAATGGAAAAGACTAGATATCAAATACCATAATGTCTACATCTCAGGTCAAACATCCACTGTACATATTATATACAACTATTATGGAAATGAAGTATTGTATTCCAACTAAATCATATATTCATCATACATAACTAGATCCATTTATGGATGATGATAGCAATCACACATAACAAAAATCACCAAAAAACATTTTACTTCTGAATGACCCTTACAAAAAACAAAATATTGTAAAACAAGTACCGAACCCAAAAAATATAGGTCACAAATAATATTGGCAAACTTTGCAATACAAATAAAAAAATCTACTAGTCTAGGGATAATTTTAGGGGCAAATTTTAGCCTAGTGGGCTATTTTTCCATGTTTTTCTTCCAAAAAAGATTCGCCATTTTGCATTTTTTGAATCCTTGTTTTGCCCAATTTTGATGGGGCATTTTTTTTTCACCCTAAAAATCACCAAATTATTATATAAACGATATAAAATCCTTGGAAATTAAAATATTTTTTGAAAAATATCACCAATAATTTTATAGTTGGTGTTTTAAGAATTGGTAATATTTGCCAACATTTATACACTTTTAAATTAGTATGGTTCCTTAAAATCATCCCTGTACTAGTCATGAACATCTCAATACAAATAAACGAATCTACTCGTATGCTTTGGATAAACATACAAGAAAACAATCAAAGTACTGACCATTCCACTGTATCCCCTCCATTAGAATAAGTGTGTATTCATTTATATTACAAACATCCGAAACATCAACAATAACAGACAAAAAATATGAAGATATACACTCTCATTAATTCCTTATATCCAATAAAAATTGTAGATCAATATCCTAATAAAAGAACATTTTAGACAAGTGGGTCAAATTCAGTTTGAATATATAAAAACCACGAGGCATATCTCCGTCAAGAGTAGCATCCACTAATAACATATAAATTTCATTTGATAGTTTAAACATGACAAGGAATAAAATAAAGTGTATGTTTTGAGATCTATAATACTTTCACAAGATCAATACTCCTAGGATAGAATAAAACCCTAATAACACCGAATGAGACCTAAAAATCAAGAGTTCCCTAGAATTCAACAGGCCAAAAAAATCATCCATGATAAAAAGCATGATAGAAGGTAAATTCACAATACATAATCTATTGTAAATGTGGATAAAAAGAATAAAAAGTTTGATAAAAATCATACCATGTTAATTATTAGATGAAAAGCATGATGTGAATTTGTATTCTCTAATAAACTGCATGTGTAGCATGCCCCTTCAAGACTTGATCTTTCATAAATGGAGATGTTATGCAAACATTAAAAGGTTAAGACAACTAAGAATTCAAAGTGGAATCACATCAACTAGAACCTTCACCCTACAAACACAATCTGATGTGAGTGATCCATGAATGATTATAGCCTTTATACAGAAAAAGTAGCCCCTTATTTTCCCTCCATTACTTGAAATCAAGGGATGAAAGAGGGTATCACATGAAATTGACTACAAATATAGGAAATGCAACCATATGCCTAAATCACAAATTAAATGGAGGGAATAATAATCATTGGGATCCTCCATTACTGAAAATTAAGGGAAAATGAGACATTTCTCTAGATTTTCATTAGATATTAGGGGCGAAAGATAGATTGGAGGGAGATTTTTCTAGGGTGAAAATAATTTTTTTTTTTTTTAATTTCTTCATTAATATATGGGAGGCTATTTATTTTGGATTTATTTTTTTTCTAATAAATATTTGGAAAATATATTTTAACTGGAAAAACCCTTTCCAATTAGAAAATATCCCACTAAAATTTTTAAACCCCCTTAATATAGCCCATCGGATATATATAGCCCCTAAAATTATCCATGGTCCCAGTATACTCCATCTTGATATTTTTCTACAACTATTCTCGTAGAAAGTGATACTTGATAGGAATGTGTTTTTTTTTCTAACAATGCATAATTGGGTTGTTTGAAATATTTATAGCATTTGTATTTTCAAATAAGATCAGAATAGTCTCATCATTTGTTACTTGAATTTCTTCTGGAGTTTGCTTCATCAAGAGAATTTGAGCACAACATGTTGCCACTACAATATATTTTTCTTATGCTATTGATACAAATATTAAATATTGCTTCTTACTTTACCAAGACACTAAACAATCACCTAAGAAGAAAGTTCATCTGCTTGTGCTTCTTCTGTCAACAACGCTTCCTACCCAATATGCATCTATATAGGAAACCAATTTCAAATTGTTTCCTTTTGGATACCATAATCCAAAGTCTTTTGTCCTTTGAAGATATCTAAAGATCCTTTTCACTTCTAAAATTTGTGTTTCCTTTGGAGCTTCCTAAAATCTCACAAATTTTCTGACTTCTTGCCTAACATCTGGTATTGAATATCTCACATAAATAAGATTAGCAATCACCAATTTGTAACACCTTTTATCCACTTAGATTCACCAGCCTTTATTAACTTGCATCCGATAACGACATGAGTACTTACAAGTTTGGAGTCTTCCATTATGAATTTACTTAACATTTCCTTGATGTACTTGGTTTGGGAAACAAAAATACCATCATATAGTTGGGATATTTATAGGCCTAAGAATAAAGTTAATTCTCTAAGAAAGTACATTTAAAATTTACTTTGCATATCCTTGGAAAATGTATGACTCATATTTCATCGTCACTTCCAAAGATGATGTCATCAATGTATACTTCAATAATTATCATACTTTCTTGATCCATATTTATGTAGATATTATTATCCGCATTTACCCTCTTTAATCCATGTTGTTTTAAGTATTTTTCCAATATTTAGTACCAATATCAACAAGCTTTCTTGAGTCCATACAAACATTTCTTTAACCTGCATATACAGTCTCCGTTTTCTGATAGTAAGAACCCCTTTGGATGTTCGATGTAAAATTATTCTTCTAACTCTCCATTTAGAAAATCCAAATTTACATCCATATGATATACTTTAATTATTTTACTTCATGCATAAGCCAATATCACCCTGATTTCTTCCATTGTAGCCATAGGAGAAAATATTTCATCAAAATCAATTCCTTCTACTTGGGCATATCCTTTGCACAATATCATTTCTTTGTTTCTGGTTACCCATCCATATTCATTAATATTTTTTCTAAAAACCCATTTTGTAACAATCAAATTTTTATCCTTTGGTCTTGGCACCAATTCCCATGTTTCATTCTCATCTATTTGATCTAGTTCTTCTTGCATATCCTTTAATCCAATTTTCATCATTTCTGGCTTCTTCAAAGCTGCTTGGTTCAACTGCGGATAGCAACGACAAGTTACCTTGTTCTAACATTTGATATTTTCTTCAACTTATGATTTCTATTCCAACACTATTTTCCCCAATGATTAGTTTTTGGGGATGATTCTTCTGAATGCAATGATTTGGTGTATTGAAAGGTGTTTGAAAAATTTACTAAGTCCTGGAGGGGGTATAATGATTCTGATTATTGTTTTCTTCTTGTTCTTCATCTAAATTCTCTTCTTATTGTTTCTTTTCTTCTTCTTCCCCGGCTTCAAACTTTGGTTCTTCAATTTCAAGTTTGTCAATGATATTTGAATCTCTACTTTCCTTCCCTTTTTTTGGTATATTGATTTCATCAAATTTCACATTGATGCTTTCCACTATCCTATTGATTCTTATATTGTAACACTTGTATGATTTACTTTTTCAAGTGTACCCAACAAATATTCCTTCATCTACCTGAGAGTCAAATTTTCAATTTTTCTTATCATCCCTTTTTCTATAGTATTTGCTTCCAAACAACCTGAATTTTTTGACATTAGTTGGTCTTCCTTTACACAGTCCATATGGTGTTTGATCATTGTTACTTATAAGCAATGCTTTGTTCAATATGTGAACATATGTATGTACTGATTTTTCCCAAAATACTTCAGCTATCTTGGATTCATTCATCATCATTCTTGCCATTTTTTTGTATAGTATTGTTTTTCCATTCAGCAACTCCATTTTGTTGAGGAATCCCAACTGCTGAAAAAATCTCTTTTTATTCCATGTTATTCACAAAAATACCATAATTCATATGAGGTTAACTAACCACCATTTTTTGATCTTAAGGAATTGATTTTCAAATCATTTTCATTTTCAACGATTTCCTTGAATATCCTGAAACATTCGAATTATTATGATTTCTTGTTGAGAAAAAAAACCATGTAATTATTGTATAACCATCAATGAAAAACAAGAAGTATTGCTCACCATTTAGTCCTTTTCTCCTTGTTGGCCCATATATATCAATATGAACAATTTTCAATGGATTTGTAGTGGCATATTCATTTGTCTTGAATTAAATATTTGTTTGTTTCCCATGTTGGAAATGCTTGCACAAAGTATTAGTTGGTTTTGTGATTTGTGGAATTTCTTCAATAGCCTGCTTCTTGTAAAGATTGACGATATTGTTAAATTATATATGACCCATTCTCTTGTGCCAAAGCCAACTTTCATCTTCCTTACCCAAACAACAATTTTCCTTTCCAATTTCATTCAATATGTATATGTTGTTTAGAGTTATGGTTTTTGTTGCCACAGGTCTACCTAATACTCTTCTCAATATTTCGCATTCTTTTGAATTGAATAGGAGTGTGTCCCTGATCACACATCTGACTGACACTCAATAGTTTATTCTTCATGTTTCCAACAAGTAGACTATTTTATGCCAAATCATCTTTGTTCCAATAGTAATTGTACCTTTTCCCACAATTTTTGTTGAGTTTCTATTGTTGAATGTTACAAATCGCTCCTTATATTTCCTTAATGACACAAATTTTGTTTTTTTCATGTGTCATATTTTTTGAACATCCACTATCAAAGAATGTTTGTTTCCAAGACTAGTTGTACCTTTTCCCATAATTTCTGTTGATTTATTATTGTCGAATGTTACATATCCATCCTTTCCTATCCACAATGACACATATTTGTTTTTTTCACCTATCATATTCTTTGAACATACACTATCAACACACCATTGGATTATACTACTATGATCTTGTAAACCAAGTCCAAATTCATCAATCTATATGTCTTTCTTCTTCTTTACCCAAGTTCTCTTTTGTTCTGGAAACTATCGAGTTTCCTTTGATCACATTGTCATCCCACTTCTACAATTTTTGGTTATGTCTCCAAAGTTGTTAAATTTTTAACATTCATTTTCATAATTAAGAGGACCAAATTTGTTATAAATTATATCAAATTCCTTATGAGGATTCTCATCACGATTCCTAATGTTTTCATAGGCATTTCTATTCCATCTGTATCTACCCCTTACATAGGCTCTACAATTTATAGCCATATGCCCAAAATTATTGCAAGAATAACATATTCCAAATAAAATATTTTGGTACTTGGATGTATAAGGTATTTTAGCTAGTGCAGACCTTCTGAAGTTAGAATCTTGAAACTTCGTTTTTTTTGGTTGTTGCTTCCATGCATTATGTTCTTCAATACTCATTTTTATCATTTCTTTCTGAGGCTTGGAACTTGGTACAACATCTGCATATCTTATTTGTATTTATTTACCTTTATTCATCATAGATATTGAACCCTCATCATCTTGTTTGTATCCAAGGCCAGATTTATCATAGAATGGTCTTTGGATGTTGATGATGTCATCTAATATTTTGGTTCTATTAACAAAGTTTTGTCGAAAGAACTTTTATTGTTATTCCTTCCTAAGAGAGACTATTTCTACTTCCAAATATTCCTATATCTTCTCCTTTCCTTCCATATTTCTTCTAAGTGTCACTTGATTACCTTTTCGCCTTCCAACTGAATTTTTAGATCTATAAAGATATTTTTTGTCTCTTCAGGGTTGCTTCTAGAGATTTCTTTCCATTCACCCAACTCCTTTTTGAGTAAATTTTTTTTATTCCTTTATTTTTTAAGTTCACTTAAGGAAATGGTCAATTCTACATCAAGATATACTTCTCCAAGTTGGAATATTATTAAACCCACTCACAATGGAGGATAAAATAATTAATCAATTTCCTACCCAATAGCATAGGTAGTTGGAATCCACTTGCACCTTAAATTCAACACTTTCCATATATACCCTAGGAATGATTTAATTATGATAATTCTATGCAATTCCCAATTAGGTTAATTGTGTGCTTAGATTCTGGCCTTGTTTATGGAATTCACGTTTCCATCAAGGATTTAGAATTCTAACAGGGTATAAGAACATAGGATATCAATGTTTTGACATGGTATTAGAGCTTTGGGAGATCATCAATTAATTCGCCTTTTTGTATTTGTAGATTTATTTGCAGGTGCAACAACTTCAATATGGATTCGAAAGTTCCTATACTATCTCCTTTCAACTATGCTGATTGGAAGCCCAAGATGAGCACATACTTGAAGTCGCAATGACTCCTTGATGTCTCCATTGGTTATTTAAGTGAACCTGATTCTTATGAAGAGAATATTGACTGGATAAATAATTTTAATAGAGATTATGGAATTATTTTTTGTTTGGCAATATCTCCAAATATACATCCTCGTAGATTATGTTGAATATCCATTTGATATTTGGAACAAATTGGAAAAATATTTTGGTGTGTGGGAATTAGAATATGATGTATGGAGAGAACCCAATATCTTCTCATGTGATCTCTTTCAATATGTCTTGGCCTCTACATTCTCTGATGAAGTTAATTATGATGAAGAAGTCTCTCATACAGTTTTTGTTGCTTCTACCCTATTTGATTCGAATGCTTCCTTCTTAAATCAAGAAGAAAATATTGAAAATAAATCTTTTTCTATGTCTGTTGAAGATACTAATGATGAAGAAGAAATTAATAATGGATATTTTATTTATGTTGATGATTATTCACTCACAAAATCATTATTATTTATATATTCTATCATAGATTCTGATATCTATGTGTCAGATCCTTCACACTTTGTACATGCTTCTCTCTTTGATGGTGCACAAATCAGTGTCTTTTAGGATTCTTTTTATGCTAGATCAAGACTGATTAGTGCAATACCACTCATCATACTTGATCTCATGTGCTTCTGCATCTCCTCCTTTGTTCTTGGCATTAATCCTCAGAGCCTCCTTGAAGATTTTGAACATCTTTCATTTCATATTTATACCATGGAGGATTCATTACTAGTGCATTCCCATGATTCTACTGATATGATTATATGTAATATTTTAGATTCTTTAGATTCTAGATCAACCCATGGAGCTTTTGCATTTTCACTCCTTGATCTTATTCCCTATCCTATTTCTTACATAATCACTTGCGCATATCCTCCCTGTGTAAATAAAAATGGAGACATTATACATTTGCTTAGACACTTATTTAACCTATATGCAGTTGATTTTATCTCTATAGGTTTGAAGTTCAAGTGATTATATCATCTTGGAGATGATTACAACTCTCAAGATATTTCACATCATTGGATCCCAATTGTTCTACATTGTCCTAGTTTTCATCCTGCAGTTGTTCTTGATCCAAGTGAGCATATTTATCTTCTTCCAAAAGAAGAAGATTTCTATAGACATAAACATTTAGTTTGGAGCAGCATCAAAAATATTTCAGAATTTTTGGATTGCAAGTCTTGTTTGCACTAGAAATTGTACCTAGACTACAAAGTACAAGCTAGAACATCTAAAACAAAAAACTAGAAAAATGGTTTACACTTTGTAGATTATGAAGGAATCATTCATGGATAGGCTAATGAAACAAAAAAAAAATATGTAATGACTAAATAAGAAAAAAAAATTGAAGGTCAGAATAAACAAGTCTGTAACATAAATATAAACCATGTACACATAGTAATTTCAAAGACCATAAATAGAAGAACATTCCATAAATAAATTTAGTTAGTCCCACTAACTCAAAAGCATCTCAAGATAAACACTTTTTATGAAAACATGAAATAATGATCAAGGTGATTAAACTGATCAGAAACTTCAACTAAAAAATATATCAAAACATGGATTATATAATATATATCATTCCAAGCTAACAGTCTTCAAAACTTACTGAGAGTCTGCCATATGTATATTTGGTACAATAGATTGATAACATTTAACCCATTTTCAAAAAAAAATCCCACTCCAGGAACCATTACTGTTATCCTTTTTATAATTACGTAAGAGTTAGAAAGACTATTTATCAAATCCAAAATTCTAGGGTCAAATATGCCCAAAATAGAAAAATTGGATTATGAGGGAAATTTGGCAAATTTTAAAAAAATGGGTCTCAAATAACCCTCCATATTTATCATTCGGGCACCTATGAAAAAACTGAGAGAGGTTTTTGTGTATGGGTCCTTGAAAAGAAAAACCTATCTTGGTTTTTAAAAATATTCTCCAATCAATCGAAAGATGTGCCAAAATTTTGACTAAAACAACAAATTATTTAATATTTTAAACCCTGAAAAATAGGTTGTAAAGATCAATTGAAATATTTCAAACCATCAAACATGTTGCAAAAGTGAGAGAGGTTTTTGTGAATGATCCCATTCTTCAAAAAAACCTCTTTGGTTTTTTTTAATTTCACTTATGTCTTCTTGTAATCTGTGCCTAGTGACCTGCTGGCCTGATTTTCTAACCTAGGCCAACTAGGAGATTATGCCCACACAATCAGCTTAAAACAATGTCCAGTGTGTTTGGAGTAGCAAAATATCACAGGTTATGGTCCTACTACCAGCTGAATTTTTCTCTTAAGGAGAAATTAAAATTCAGCAAAAATCTATCCTAATGCTATTTTTTCTATCCAACTAAACCCTGAAGATTAATTTAAACTGCCTAAGTTATCCTATACTTGCTTTCTTAAGGAAAGACTTCGATTGTTTGAACTTTTATATTTAATTTTTCTGAATATAAAATACTGTCTAAATTATTCTAACATTGTGTTGAATTCTAGGGTTTCAACATCATTCAAGCATATATTAAGTTCATACACAGCTATCAAAGACAACGAAATATGGGAAGGGATGTCCAATCCGTCTTTGCATTATCTTTGTTAATTATTTATACATTATGAGGTAGGTTGGAGCGGTTGTACCCGCTCCAACTACCTATTTGTTAATATTTATTTATCTTTTAAACTATAATTACATGATGACATTTAGGAGGTAATTAGCCCCCTCTACATCTCCCCCACAAACAAAATGTTTCTTCGTCCCGAAGAAAACAAAGAAAACTGCATCAACGTCCTGGGTCTCTGCTACTGCGGAGTAGTCCTCACTGTGCATCAACCATGCATACCGGTCTGCATAGGTAACTCAGCCGCAACAGCCGCCAGCTTGATAGGAAAATGCATGTGTACAAGGCTCTACTGTGACTGGTTACTCTTCAGCCTCCATCTTCAATCTGACAATAGTCCATCGAAGCCTCATCCTCTCACAACGGCGGGAAACCATATTCTTCCGCAACTAGGCCTTTTGGTTTAAAGCCTCACTCGGGCTCATCTGACCGGCATCTCCATCGGTTCAGGCATGCGGGGCCTTTTGGCTCTTCGACTTCCTATGTCATTTCTCTGTCTTCTGGCTTTCCGAGGTCACAACCTAGGAACAGTTTCAGCATTTTGATAATGAGGGGTGCATTGTCATCACGTTCATTGAAGTGCTTCGCTGTGTAGGTGAATGATATTTGCTTGAATGTCATCGTCGTCATCTTCTTCTGTCGTGAGAGTTTAATTTCCTGCAAGCTTGTATGTTTCCTACTCATGTGCATGGTCTTGGCTGTCATTGACTACTTTAGAATGACTCGGACTTATCTTATAATAGTCGACTAGATACTGGCTTCATTACATAAGTGAGGAGATCGCCTGCCTTTAAGAAAGACCCACGTTTAATCTCCTCATTAAAGACAACTCACAATGGTTGGCAAAATACCAATTTAATTTACATATACTGGAGGGGATCGCCTGCCTCTATTGAGACTCACGTTTAACCCCCTCTTGAATTCAAAATATTTAAAGACGAGTCACATCACTATAGTGACTATACAAGACAAGTAGTCGACTTCGACTAGAATGAGCATATCGACCAACTGAAGGCACTGACCAACCCGACATACTTTTCTTTTTACACAACCGACCTGCTTGTTAAAGACTCAACCGACATGTTTCAACCGACATGCTCCAACCGACATGACTCAATCGATAGAGTGCAGAACTGTTTCTTTTTACAATTTTAAGATTTCAAGCATGCTTTACAAGTGACATATAGACCCAACTGAGTGCCAATGTCAACCGACTTTGATATGGACCATATCGACCACTTGAAATGCCGACCAAAGTGAGATTGGACCCACAGAAGAATCGACCATATTTTTACAACTTAATCAATGCTCAGTCAACAAGGAGGCAA
>LPNX010693189.1:536121-556209 GCA_001517045.1 Pseudotsuga menziesii
CCAGTCATATCCATATCCAAAGATCAAACTTCAGTCAAGAAAAAATAGTAAAATAATAATATCTCAAGTACGCTTCTCTTCAATCACTCCATTCTCTCTTTCCTAAAAAATTCTGGCTTATATAATACCATCAATATTTCGATTCCAGTTTTCCCATCAATTCTACATGTAAAATTATAGGATTCCTATAACTATAAAAGAGAAACGAATCTCTTTTATCAGACACCGGTCACTATAAAAAAAATGACTAGCCTAAATATTTGCTGGCTTAAAGGTACTTGACAGATTCGTGGTCATTGTTGAAATCCTAGTCTTCAATAAACAGCCACGTCTTCCAACCAACACATTGAAATCATTCTGTAACTGTGGAGGAGAATGATGACACATCCACCTACGTTTAAACAAACAAAGCATATCATTAAAAATCAAATAAATAGATATAACAAAATAAACTAAAATTTAAATGTATGCCTGCAAAATCTGCAATTTTACAGGCATGCATAAGAAAACTTTTTATTACCTATTTGTCAGCGAAACAACCTATGAGAATAACCATCAAGTTTTACTTTGAAGATTGACTATTCTTCTAGCTTCAGCTAATTTGGCTTTAAGCCTGATAATCATTAACTTTTGTCTGTCTATTTGTTCAAGTAGATGTTGATTTGTACCTATTGTTGACTTTTTTGCCTTTTTATACTTGTTCTTTTTGTTATTCATTTCTTTCCACCTGCTAATCCAATTCAACAATTCCTCTCTGAATGTCCTATTTTCTTCCTCTATCAATGCTGCCTTAGATTTACATTGTTTAAGTTCAACCTTCAATTCCGTAATCTTGGTCTGGTATGCCCTATCCAGAATATGTTGAAGAGTTTCTTCTTCATTTTCATGACCGGAATTGGCTGCCTGAGAAGGATCAGGGTTATCAATGTTTTGATCAGATGATTGGAGACTGATAAAACATGGTTCAGGGTCTGAAATACAGGTGTCCATACATGATGGAGCAACCTCGACTTTACCCAATTCTGCCATGTTTTCAACTAATCTTGCATTATTATTCTTTATTAGAGTGTATTCATTTATATGAGTAGTGACAGGTACCGACGATGGGACATCATCTTCAATATGGACAATCGAAGGCTGAGTATCCTATTGATAAGCCATAGGAATAGAACTTGTTCATACATTATCCATACTCCTAGTAACCCTCCTCAAAAACACAAGATTTTCTTATTTAAACCCTCCTCTATCACAGCATACCTGTGCTAAATGATCTATTTTATACATAGACTCCTTGCTATGTTCATAAGGAATATTTGGCTCAGAGAGCTTTTTACAATCAACATTGTTAATATCTTTGCTTTCGGTTAACCTGTCCTTTGTTTTTGCAGGAGTACTATGACATTTATTAGATAGGGGTCGGTTCAAAGCTGCTTCAGAACAATCGAGAACTATATTACCAACATCATCATTACTAATACTAGCATTTATGGGTAGATTGGCTTCCTTAAGCCCTTTACCCTCTGATTTAGTCTCAGGAGCATTATTGACCTCGATATTTACAGTAGCCTTCCGTTTCCTACGGGTTTTTGGGGAGGGGTTCAGCCAATGTTGAGTCGGCCCCAAATGGCATGCAATTAAAAATTCATCGCAAGACTTACCATTCAAAGACAGTTGATGCTGCACTATAATCTTGACTAATCCATGGTAAAAAATACTTCTATCAGGGTTATCAAAACTTTGACCCGCATGTGACATCTTTTTCAAACTTTTCCATAGATAAAATGGTAGATTAAGCCTACAACCGTTTAATGCTAATAGGAGTCTTAAGTGGTAATAGTGTAAATGAGAAAAACGTCTGTCGTAGGACACATACCTTACCAAAATTTCATAGAAGGCTCACCATTCAGGCTTTAGGAATTTGAAAAAGACCCCTATTTTCAGTTTTGCATTATCTGGTAATGGCAGCAGCAAGGATAAACAATTTTTTTATTAACCTTACCACCTTTGAACCAGCACTCTCCAATTTGTGGGAGCTTTGTCACCTCTGCGATTTTGCCTTCATTAATGATGAAATTAAAACCCCCGATCTGTGCAACGTATTCCTTTAAATTCAAGGCAAATAGTTTGGTCACCTCTGCATTATGGCCATTGAAACACTTAAAGAACTGTCCCCACACAACTTTCTCAAACAGCAAGGCGACCTTCTCATCTACTTCTACGAGCTCTAAACCTGAGATTTAGAAACGATTCAATGGAGCCATGGTCTCCTCCACACTCTCCTAGTTTCGAAATGGAATGAATGGCGATGTGAAGAGGGAGGGGATAGGTATCCAAGTGCATGACATGATGTGAAGCATCAAAATTTCACATGCTTCAGATCTGACAGACATGAGGGTTTTAAATTTAGCCATTTTTATTGAACTTGGTGATGATGAATATTATAGCCAACGTTATGTTATGATACATGCATGTTTAGCCACGACTAACAGTTAAATTTAACCCATTCTATATATCAAGGATTGTTTGACTGATGGATCGTAAGTCGAGACATTGATTACACACAGTGGTCATGATAAACTCGTACATTGTTGTGAAATGAAATGAATATCGACATTAACACCTGTTGATACAATGCATCAATATATTAACAACTGTCAGTTAATCATGAGGTGTTAGCCAATTCTCCAAGCCAACGCATCAATCCAAACAGGTGTTATTAATTTTGACATATGAATCATGTAACTTTGTAAATGCTGTCAATTGATGGTCTCCTCCAGTTTTCGTGAAAGGTGGTAGCGTTAATATTTACAAGGCGATATAGTATTGAAACCATACACCCTTATGTTTTGTATGATGACTAAATGACTTAATTTAATATTTATGCTATGCATATACATAAAATTTCATAAATCTAGTCTTAAAACTTTTCCGAAATCCCATCGATTAATATCCTACATCGAATTTGATAAGAAACTAAGTTATAAAATTATATCATATGAAGATTTCCATATGATATTCACTTATTTACTACCTATATATATACAATCTTTTACAAAGTCATGATAAGATATTACATATGAAATGTGAACGTTAGGTTTTAATAGGAGTTTTAATTTAACAACTCACCCTTAGTTCCATGAGTTTAGAACTCATAATAACTCATCCATATCCAGCTTCAAACAATTCAAAAGGTGTTTCGTTGATTCCCATTTAGCATACTATCCTCTTAAGTTTCCCAAATCATATATAATCAGATAGATTTAACTTAATAATAAAATTGATTATATAAAGACTTATGAAACTAACTTATGAAACTGATAGCTGCTAATTACCAAGTTTATGAACACATTTTCATCAATTTCTAACATGTCATTTAACTCCTCTCCAATTGAGAGTACCTTCAGAATCAAAGATTCTGAAGGCACTCTTTTATAATTATAAAAGAGAGTTGATCTCCCTTCATCCTAATGAGAAATGAAGGGGTTGTTGCTGACTGCCAACATGACCATGACTAAAACAAAGAAAACATACATTCCAATAGAGCTAGTCTGTATAACCTCCATATATTACACTACCAGAATGTGTAAAGTCACATATGCTAATAAATAAAAAGAAATGCTTGGGAAAATTGGGTTAGCATATAGATGAAATCGCTCATAGAATACTTTTTTATGAAGAATTTAAATAAATATAAGTCATTTTATAATTCATAATCTTGCAAATAAATAAATATAAATAAGAAATAAAAATAAAAATAGGAAAAAATGGTCTATAAACTAGGTTTGAACTTTTAGGTGAAAAATGAAGAAATAAAAGAAAATAAATACAAAAGATGGAAAAATTGAAGGTACATATCCAGTACTAATATCTGGCTCCGGCTACGAGACGGGGTCCTCCTTGTGAGCCTCCAAGAACATGTAGACTAGTGCCTTCTCATATACTATATCTGACATCTGGAACCTTTATTGCTCATCAAAATATGAAATTATCCTTCAAGCTAAAACTAAACACATACTACAACCATGTTGTCCTACAACAATATGAAAACTGAAAATCTATTCCAGTGCCTCTTTTTCGATTGGGCTATGGAGTCATTTATTCATCTACCTTATTGTCTAACTCAAAATTAAAACCAAACTGCAAACCAAGTGAATCTGAAAAAACATTTCACACTATAAACTGAAACCATACTTAAGAAATGAGCTTTTTTATTTACACTCCCACTCCAATAAATTCATCAGTTTTTCTTAGGTGTAAGAAAACTTCCATTTCAACCATTCAAGTAATTTTGTGATAGATATAAGCCTCTTTTTGTAGCTGATCAACAAATGACACCAGGATAATTTTAGCTTCCAAAATTTTTTATGTGACCAACTATGCTCATTGGGACATGTTAATGATATACCAAACTTCGAGATTTTAAAAAATTGAGAAAAATAAAATTCCATATAATGAAAACCATGATATTCAAAAACATGAAAAACATATTCCAATTGATGATCTGCAATGATATCCTTAATTTGTTTTTCTTGACTGTACAGTTTCTCTTTACATTTTCTAACTTATAATAAAAAATATTGAATCTTTGATCTTCACAAATAACTAGATGAAATATCTCATCATGTACATCGTGCATCCTTTTTGCTTCAACATCTTCAGAAGAATGTAATCTAAAACTATCATATGTTGTATTACGACATTCATAAACTTTAGAGAGAAGAGAAGCAACTTGTTATTTGTTTTTAACATCACTATCTCCATAGTCATCGAATGAAGGATGATATTTGAAAAATATGTGATGAAAAATTTGTTGTTGGCCCTTATCAACAATCATTTCTTTATGATATTCATCAACAAAAGTCTGCTGAAAATACATTTTTTATTTATGTTCACCAAAAATGAGAGCTTGTACATTTTCACACACATCATAGAAAATCCATTTTGGAAAGGTGTTACTAATAGAGTCTAGAAACTTTAGATAAAAATATGGTTACAGCACCCATGTATTTCTATATTGGAGGAAGGAAATTCATCTACATGTCAATGCGTCATCTGTCCCATTCTGTGTGGTACTAGCACAGCTTGATAAAGGGTCGATTAATCATCCTATTGCCTTTTCTAGTAGGAAATTATCAACAACAGAGAAGAAATATACCACGACAGAAAGAGAGGGACTTTTTATGGTATACCTTCTGCATAAATTTTGAAATTACTTGCTAGGTGGACATTTCAAAATGTACATAGATCATTCAATATTGGAATAGCTAGTCAATAATCCAATGTTGGGGGGAGATTTTCTGTGGCTTGTCCTTTTTTCAAGAATTTGAATTTGAATTCATTTTTAAGTTCGGTCAATTGAATTCAGTTCTAGACCACCTATTGAGAATCGAGAGTGGAGAGGAACCTGGTAATCTCGATGATAGTCTCCTTGACACATAATTATTTTCGATAACAATGTTTGATTGTCACTAAAGAGACATCATACAATTTTTCGTTGTGGGCTATGCACCAGCTGAATTTACCACTACATAGAATAAATAAATTGTTATGCAAGCTGCAGACTTCTTGGTTATTGTTGAATAGTTATATTGAATGGGCCCTGCTAAGATTCTTATTTTATATGTCTTGGAACGGTGAGAGACCAATAATACTAAATGAAGTGTATGTTGGTGTCACGGGAGGATATTATGTTTGAAAATATACAGTGCGAAAGATATTGCAAGTAGGATTGTGGTGCCCCACCATGGATGTAGATTCTCGACAATACTGGCATAGTTGTTATTTCTGTCAGAGAACCGGAAAGTTTCCCCAACGAGATGAATTCCCACTAATACAACAAATAAATTTGCAAGCATTTGAAAAATGAACCGTTGTCTTTGTGGGACCTATTATTCCAACATGGAAGCAAAAAAGTGCAAGATGCAATATTACTATGAATGATTAATTGACCAGCCAAGATGAAGTAGCACCAGTAAAATATTCTACTACTGTGAATGTTGTTAAGTTCTTGTTTGACAATATTGTGACTAGATTTGGATGCCCAAATATTTTGGTAAGTGAACAAGGTATGCATTTTTTCAATTAATTGATCGAAGAATTAACTGAAAATTTCCAGATCCAATATAGAAATATAATTCCATATCACCCTCAAGTGAATGGTGATGTCGAATCATTCAACAAGATCCTATAGAATGCGTTGACAAATTTTTGCAATGTTCAAAGAGACGAATGGGACCAAAAATTTCCTATAGTTCTGTGGGCACTTTGCATGACCTATATGAAGTTAAAAGGTTGAACACCATTTCTCTTGGTGCATGGATAAGAAGATTTGATGTTGATGGAATATATTGTACCCAATCTAAGGATTGGTGCGATTACAGAGATGGAAGATGTTGGTGTTATCGAGGAAACACTATTGCAACCCTTATAGTTGGAAGAATACCGTTTTGTTGTATGTTATAATAAAAAAATTTAGAAGGAATAATAAAAAGTATGGCATGATTGACACATCAAAAATAAGAAAATTTAAGTCGAAGGACTTGTCCTTCTATATGATAGCAATTTTTTAAATAATACTATTGGATTTTCTGTCCCTCATCTCGAGATCCTGACCCAAGTTCAATCCCTTCTTCTTATCACAATAAAGCCCTAGATATCAGTCCAACATAGAAAATCCTATTCAAAAACACCTACGACACAAATGAAGTCTCACTCGAGATGTCTCTCATTCCTTATTGGGTAACTTCCAGAACCATGTTTCTATATTTGAGTGGGGTATTTATGGTACCTCAATTGCATACCAAGGTGCTCAAAAAATCCTGAGGATGTATTTCTTTTTTGTATCTGGAGTAATTGACAACTAGCTGGTTTCGTACTCACATGCCACGGGGTCGATTCCGACCACTACCACTATAACCTCCAGGATAATATGCTGACCCCCACAATGCAACTCAGGCTGCAATGAGTTTTCAACCCTTGACTTGCTTAACATCCTATACACCTTAACAAGTGCATGGTTTCCAATTGTTCTACACCTCGAGGGGTAACTCCTGAGGGTGTATTACTTATGCTTATTATAACAATTAGTTCTTAACTCAACTATTCCTGTGCAATGATTCTAACACCAACCCATGTGCAACATAAGTGCATTTAACTGATAACATTGCAACTGATTCACATCTATTCATTCATGAGAAAATGTATAATCATTCATTCACATCAAAATTTATAGAAATAACTAAAATAAATTCAATCATTAGCACAATTAGAAAAAAGTTGATGTGGAAACCCATTTGGCAAAAAACCACAAAGGTTCTCTTCATTTAGCCTCAGAATTGTATCCACCTTTTTTCTACACACTAATAAACAAACTCTGCTCTAGATATTTCTTCAAATTTATAGACTCTTTCTTCCTCTCATCCTATCTGATATTATCCTCCCCTCTCTTCCTACTCAATTCTACTAACGATCCGCAAACATCCTAGATGGACTCAACCTTTCCTACACTTATATGTACTCATCTGCATATTCTTCAACTTAAAATGTACTCAGCTACCTCTAACATAAAACTAACAATGACCAAGAACTAAAAGTTCAAAATCTAACTGCAGTCTCTCGAGAGTCTCACGAGAGTCTAAACAAAGTCTAACCAGAGTCTAACCCGCATACAACTTGGTGTATTCTCTTTATAGACTCATTTACAAACTTGTTATAGACTCTTTACATACTCATTACCTATCACTCTCTCAGCTGATTTACTATACATATCCAACATGTTGTATTTCATATTATAGTGACACCTAATAGTAGGCTCTAACGGCCTCACTTACAACAATATATTCATATGTGTGGCTTCTGCAGGATGTAGTCGAACTTATGCCCATGATATCGATGGCTTGTCTCTTTCTAGTAATTTTTCCTTACTATCATTTTCCAACCATTATGTTGTTTTCGTGTCTTCTAGTATAGATATTCCATCACATATTTCCTTATTTTGCATCCCTTCATTCTATCGCACTTCTTCTTTTGTCATGCATCATCCATATAACATGGATCTTCCTTCATATCTCGCTCTTCATCCTTCTTTTTTTGCTTCTGATTCCTTCTTTTGTCGCTCCCTTTTCCTTCTTCTATCGCTCCCTCTTCCTTCTTTTATCACTTCCTCTTCATTCTTTGGCCAACACCTCTTGTGTAGATCCTTTATATTCTTCCTTATCTCTTCTCCTTTATTAGGAATAATTCTAAATGAATGTTTCCTTCCTTTCCTTAGGCCCACAGGCCCCCATCACTCACTTGTGGCTCGTCTTGAGCCCATCGGTGTCATTCCTTGAGTTCCTTTCTTATACCGACTTTACTGCAAAAATATTCCAGGATTTTCATCACCCGTTCTTCTTCTAGTCGCATTTCTTCTCGGACATTCTACCTTTTCTACACAAGCCTGGAACTGATATGTTCTAGAATTACTTTCACTATCGGTGTTGCCACTTCATGCACCTTTTGATGTGCATCCTGAAGGATTCCTGAAACTTTTTCCTCTTCAGCTTAAAACCATTCCACCTTTTTCAGCTCGGTGCTGCTATTGTGGGTGCAACACTATTACTTATTTCTATAACTTCCTCATTTTTGTTTCCTTATAATTTTTTTGCACTAAGGGTAATTTCTTCATTTCATTCCTTATTCGAGCAATATTTCCTTCCACTATTGTCAACTCATTGGAAATTTTTTTGATTTCGCATCATCCATTAATGCTTCCTTATTTTGAGAGACTTGGTTGACCACATTAACACATATCATTTATGATTCTTCCATTTTCTTTTCAGATTCACTTACTTCTTCCCTTTTCACCTCTAACACTTCTAGGGGTGTGGTTGGTTACACACGATATTCAAGATGTTCGAACTTCCTTCGAAGTTCGACCTTCCTTCGAAGGTCTTCTTCTATTTTTCCAGGTCCAACGACTTTTGCGTCTGGCTCCATTTATTCTATTATTCCATCTTCTATAAATGTTTTACAAGCCAGAGCTACTTCCTTGTCATTTTTCTGATGGTTATCTTCCCATGTATTTATCTTCTGCTCAGTTTCATATACTACTAGTTTCATCTTGTTGATTCTTTTGCTTTTGGCCTTTGCTTACTTGAACAAGGTGCATTCTCCCACTTTTATTTCTGTAAATAAAAACTATTTATTAAGTATACTTAATTCATCTCCATTAATGATAAAGCTATGGTTATCTAGCCAATGTCCCTCACAACATTGTTAAACTTTAGAATTCCTAGATCAAAAACTCCTCCCGACACTTCCACTTTTAGTGGTGGGACTGGAACTAGTGTTCCGGTTGGTTCCATCTTTGAAGTCTCTGGTGTGTCTTGTGTCTCAATGGTTGGGGTTGAAGAGCCTACAACAATTTTAACATCTTGAAGAGATTTACACAAAAAATTGATCATATCAGTAATTGTACCAGAAATCTCTTCCTTTGCTTATTTATGGTTTTGAAGCATGTCTGCACAACTTCAGTTATTTCCTCGGTCATCATTTGCATGTCTTCACTGTTGAGGCTAATGGAATTTTCATTTTCATCGGCATTCATCATTTTCTTCTTCCTTTGGGACTCTACCTATTCCATTTGAGATTCTTCCCCTTTGTTTTTTGTTACTAGGTCTATTGGGGTTGAGTAGGAATGGCTCTCCATTGAGTCCAAATCCTCTAATGTATTTTATTCTTCATTCCCCTCTTCTGTCAGTGGTGGGAATTTTTTTTTCAATGGTTCTTCCTCTTACCATAGTTTTTTGATGTATTTGGAACTTTATAATGTATTCACTTGTATATCTTATGTATTCTACCCCGATGTTTATTTTGGGAAGTATCTGTAATGTAATTGAGTCATGTCATGCCCCAATGTTCCGATCGGGATATTCAATAATGTAAACAATTCATGTCAAGTCATAGAGTATAACACTCCTTATTGATCAAGGGTTAAAGTCCTTGCAGTTGTGGGGACCTGGTGTTATTATACTCTCATAGAGAATTTGGCCCTAGTGAGTTATTTTCAAGTCAAGAATTAGTATAAATAGAGAGGGAGCCTCTCTATTTAACATGAATTCATACACATTCACTCAAATTCATTTGTAGCGCATAACTGAGAGAGAGAGAAGAAGCTGGTTCAAGAGAGAGAGAGAGACTACTACTGTCAGGAGATCATCTTACTGTCTTTGGGTTTTACTTTTTCTACTGATTCTATCTCTGAGGAAGTTACAGGGCTTTCTCCTTTATGGTTTCTCTGAGGAAAATATTTGTGTTCATTGTCTCTTTTGATTGATTGTTGTGCTTTTTATTCTCTTAGATAAGATCCTAAGATCATATAGCTTAAATTTTAAAAATCTAACATGGTATCAGAGCTAACATGAGAATAAGACATTGTAAAACTACTGAAGCTATGGATTTCTACTTTTTGGATCTCTCTCCACAGATTGTAAGCAAAATGAGGTTTGGTTGACTCTCCTCTCTAGGGCACATCTTTGTGTCGAAGCAGATTATGATTTTTAGTATTTTTAGTTTTTTAACTGACACTACTGTTGGAAATTAGGACTTTCCATGGAAGTGGAATTTTTGAGTGATCCCAAGCCTAGATTGATCTCCTCCCCAAAATCAAAGTTTAGAGATCAAGATCAAAGTTTTTGGTTGGGTAGAACTTAGGGAAAGGAAAACCCTAATCTGCTCCTAAACCAGAAAATCATCTCTATAGAAATTTAGCTCCAGATCCAGTTCTGACATCTTAACCTGGACCAGATCTAAATATTTTTCATTTCCATTTCAGGTTCTCTATTATTATTTCTCACCATACCAAGCTTGATGAAAAGCTTGAGGGAGCTTATAAATTCTGAGCTTGGAAGTATAGGATCTCCTTGGTCCTGGAAGAAAATGAGTTGGACTCTGACATCAATGAATAGGTTTTATTTCCAGAGGGAGATGAGGCTAAGGCCTTACACAAGAATAAATTGGTCATGGCTAAGAGGATTATTGTTGATCCAATCAAGGATCACCTCATACCATAGGTGTCCTCTATAAAGACACCTAAGAGATGTTTGATGCACTAACAAAGTTATTTGAAGGGAAGAACATAAACTGGAAGATGAATTTGAGAAACCAATGAATTTGAAAAACCAATTGAGTAATGTAAATATTTAGAATGTGGATACTATCCAGTCTTACTTTACAAGGGTATCTCAAATCAAGGAACAACTTGAAGTGGTATATGAAAAAGTAGAGAATGCAGAAATTGTGATGACTGCCTTAAATGGTCTTCCTAAGGCATGGGACTCTTTCATTCAAGGGATCTATGCTAGAGAGAAGCTAGTTAAGTTTACCAGACTATGGGAGGAATGCTCACAAGATGAATCTTGAATATCATCTCTAGAAGAAAATATGGGAATTGAATATCAAGCTCTCACAGTACAATACAAGAAAAGCATAATAGACCATCACAGAGGTAAGCACTCTCACCAGAATAAAAACACTAGAAAGTCTAACAAAGATTTTTCTAAGTACATTCTCTTTACATGTGAGGAAAGAGGACAGCTTGCAATAGATTTTCCTATAAAAAAATATAGATCTCACAAGAGGAAGGGAAAGAAGAAAAGACATCATGCTCATGCTGTAGAAGATGATGAGCCTTCCAAGAATAGAATCAAACAAGACAATGATGATTCTTCAAGTGATGAAGAATATGTTTTGATTTCTGATCTCACGGGAAACATCACACATGGGAGCAATGATTGGCTTATATACAATGGGGATTCCAAACACATGATGTGATTCAAAGAATCATTTGTGAAACTATTAGAATATGAATCACCCCACAAGGTGAAACTTGGATATGACTACCAATATCCAATAAAAGGTAGTGAAGAATCCTCCTACAAATTAGACTCTGGAAAGTCTATGAAAATTGAGGATGTCCTATTTGTACCAGGACTAAAGACAAACCTTCTCTCCATCTCTGCATTAGATGAAAAAGGCTTAAGAGTTGCATTTATAGATGGCCAAGTCATCATGTGGCCAAAAGGAAAGACTATTGACAATGCAGTAGTAATTGGAGAACAAGAGGGATGACTATATATATTAAATGGCCAAGTAGAAAAATATTTGGTTCATGACTCAGTAGAACCAAATGAACTTTGGCATAGAAGGCTTGCACATGTACACTATAGGGCACTACCAATTTCAAGCAAAGCTATTGAAGGTCTTCCAGAAATGCAAGAAAAACATGAAGGAGTATGCAAGGGATGTGCGAAAGGAAAGAACACAAAAAAGACATTTCCAAGTAGCAAAATCAAGGCTAAAGGAATATTGGAAATCATTCACTCCAAAGTATGTGATCTGATGTCATCCAATTCATTAAGAGGGTATGTATACTATGTTTCTTTCATTGATGATTTTTATAGGAAGACATGGATATAATTCATGAAGAACAAAGATGAAGTATTCAGCAAATTCAAGGAATTCAAAGCCTTGATAAAAAAATACATAGTGAAAAAGATCAATATTTTTCGATCAGACAATGGTGGAGAATTCACATCAAATGAATTCAAGGATTTATGCAAAGATTTAGGGATTAAGAGGGAGTTCACCACTCCATATAATCCACAATAGGACGAGGTTGTAGAAAGAAAGAATAAAACGATCATGGAAGTTGCAAGGGAAATGCTTCATGATCAAGATCTTCCCATGCATCTATGGGCAGAAGTGACTAGAACAACTGTGTATGTATAGAACCATGCTCCACGTAGAGTACTCAAGAACAAGACACCTTAATAAGTATTTTTCAGCAAGAAAATAGAAGTCATTCATCTCAAAATATTTGGTTGTCCAGTGTACATACACATTCCAAAGAAAAGAGGACAAAGTTAGATCCTTTAGGAAGGAAGGGTATATTTGTGGGATACTATGAAAGATAAAAGGCTTATAGAACATAATTCCTAGGATTCAATAAGATCAACATCAGTAAGGACATAACATTTGATGAAGACTTAGATTACAACAAATCCAGAAAGAGACCTACTAAAGAACTTGTAGAAACAAAAGTACCCAGAATTCATGATATAACCATGAACGAAGAAATTCCAAAAGAAGATCGAGAAATAGAAGAACCTGTAGATCCACCTCAGGAGAAGAATCCTCTCAAGAGGAAACCTTCTTGGGTACGAGAAGATATCCAAGGTGCAGAAAGATATCGGGCTCCAGAAGAGATACATAAAGAAAGGAAAAGAACTAGGTCCTGATTCAGTTATGTATCCCTATTGTGTGACTTCATTGATAAAGAACCTTCCAACTATGAAGAAGTGGCAGAAAATAAATGTTGGTTTCTCTGGGAAGACCTGGGTTTAATTTAATGTACCAACAAAACCCCTAGCTCGCTGCCCCTTTCAGCAACAGACTGCAAAATGACCTGAAGTCTCACCTGAAGTGATCTTGGATGGGTTGGTTGAAGAATTAGGTTTCCTCAACCAGGTTCTGAAGCATCCTAGTGCCTCTTGACCCTTCTTATCCAGCATGATCTCTCTCTGCACAATGTTATTTCTCTTCTTATCTGGCGCTGATAGGGAACGGACTCTTATCGCATCACAGCCTTGAGGACAATGCACAAACTCTCTCTTCTACTCAACTCTTCTCCTACGATATCTCACACCGCAGCTCCTTCGACGGTGCGATATCGATTTTATACACTTGAAGTATCCTACAGCGAGACTTAATATGACTCTTAAGGTCTAAAGGCTTTCTCTATGGGTGTAATAGATCAGCCATCCTTCATTAAGGTGTTAAACAACTTCTCTTAAGGTTCTACAATATAACACACTTAACATCAACTATGCCCAACTCGCTGAACTAAATATAAAAAAGCCACTTAACACTGTAACTGATAATTGTCATGAATCAAGCATTGATAAACTCATATACAGAATACTTGATACAGTCAACTTGCATTTAACATTCTATGTCACTATAAACTGAAGGATAGCATACATATGTTCATTAACTGTTAAGCAAAGCTCATGTAACAGATAACAGATAGCAAGTAAGTAAGCACAATCACATGAAACAGTTGCACAACACACGGATTTTACGTGGTTCACTTCCAGGGGGGAAGCTATGTCCACGGGAACTAGTTTTTATATTATATCTTGAGAGAGTAAACACAGTTCCATTGTAACCTATTATGTAGCTTGAGATCTTCTGGGAAACTCTGTACACATAGCCGGGAGCCCTTCTCTCTTAGATCTCTTCTCTTCCTATATTGTCTTCTTCTTACAATATACTCTTCTCTCTCTCTTAATCCCTGCGGATTTTTACATTCATGCTCAAGGAGCCAACTACTGGTTACATTAAGATAACTACATACTGAATAATAGAACTAGAGCTTGACTCTTATAATACTTGATAAGAACTCACTACTATCTATGAGCTAATTGACCAACTGACTAGATAACCTTTCATAATACAAAATACATGCTTTTATAGGTGTCCCAAAGGTCTCATCGTGATATAAAACTGTGGGCCTTTCCCAACAGTAACCCAAAAAAGCTAACTGTGACAGTTGGCCTATCTATACTTTGAACTGCCGCTTTCTGTCACACCACAGCTTTCTGCAGTCTTCCATGCTACCTGACGCTGATCGTGGTTATGGGTGTCACTTCCTCTCTATCCTTTGTCTTCAATACCTCATCCCATTGCTCCTTTTCCATTTATGAGGGTAGCTGAGCCCTCCTGTCTTCATCACTGCCTTAAGTGCAGTGGTTGAGCTCTCTCTTCTCGGCCGCTACCTTAAGTGCAGTGGTTGAGCTCTCTCTTCTTGACCACTTCAGGTATTGTTACCTTTGACTTTCTTGTTCCGATATAGTAGCTTTTCCTATAGCTGCAGGGCCCTACTCCAATAAGAAAGAATGGAAGGATGCTATGATCGAAGAGTATCAATCAATCATGAAGAATGATATTTGGGATGTTGTCCCATGACCAGAGGGGAAGTTTGTTGTGACTTCCAAATGGATCTATAATATCAAGCATGCTGCAGATGGTAGCATAAATAAATATAAAGCAAGATCTATGGCTCGTAGTTTCTCCCAGAAAGAAGGAATAGATTATGAAGAGAATTTTTCTCTTGTAGCCAGATATACTTCCATCAAATCAGTACTTGCTTTAGCTATAGTAAGGAAGTAGAAATTACACCAGATGGATGTCAAGACAGCTTTCTTGAATGGTGTAATAGAAGAATAACTATATGTGGAACAACCACTCGGTTTTGAGACACATGACAAAGAGACTCATGTGTATAAGTTAAAGAAAGACCTGTACAGTTTGAAATAGGCACCCAAGACATGGTATGACAGAATTGATAGATTCTGATCCAGTTTCGGCTTTACCAAGAGTAAAGTGGATTCCAACCTTTACTACAAGATTGAAGAAGGGAACCCAGTGATACTCCTAATATATGTAGATGATATGTTTGTAATAGGTGAGGATGGGTTGATTGCTGATACAAAGAGGAAGCTTGCTTCCGAGCTTGAAATGAAGGACTTGGGTATGATGCACTATTTTATAGGCATGGAGGTGTGGCAGAATACAGATGGAATTTCCCTCAGACAAGGAAAGTATGTAGTAGAGATCGTGAATAGGTTCAGGATGATGGAATGCAAAGCCATGACCACACCTATGGGATCAAACCTTAAGCTATTGAGTGATGCTTCATCAGAAGTGATTGATACTATGATGTATTGTCATATGATTGGGTCCTTGATGTACTTGACAAATATGAGACCAAATATTTTCTTTGTTGTGAACACATTGAGCCAATTCCTAATGGATATGAGACATGTTCACTTGATTACTGCAAATCATATTCTAAGGTACCTACAGGGTACAATTAATTATGCACTCAAGTATGAGGTGAATCAAAAGGTTAGCCAGGGAGGTTATGTGGATTTGGAATGGGAAGGAAGTGTTATTGATAGAAAGAGCACTTCAGGGTGTTTCTTCAGTATGGGATTAGGTGTGATCTCTTTATTTAGCAGGAAGAAATCCTGTGTGGCACTGAGTACAGCCGAAGCAAAGTATGTTGCATCTTGTTCGACTAGTTGTGAAGCACTATGGCTGAGAAAGCTACTGTCTGATTTATTTGATCTCAATATGGATGCTACTTATATATATTGTGACAACCAGAGTTGTGTGAAGCTGTCGAAGAACCCAGTGTTCCATGATAAGTCAAAGCATATTGAGATAAAGTATCATTATATCAGGGATATCCAGTATGTTGTGATTGATGAGCATATAGATGATGTACTGGCCAAACAATTAGCTAGAATAAAGTTTGAGTACTTTAGGGAGAAACTTGGTGTTCTCCAGATCAAGGTTCCCTCCAAAGGGAATTGATGTGTCCATTGGCCTTTCTGACATGGTGGAAGGCTGAGCTTCACATGGTCAGATGTAAGTCCAGAGATTCTCTGATGTGATTGTGGGTTGTGTTACCACATGATCAGTCCATAGATATTCTAATGTGATTGTGGGATGTGTTCCCACATGATCAGTGCAGAGATATTCTGATGTTATTGTGGGATGTGTTCCCACATGATTAGTGCAGATCCATTCTGATGTGATTGAGGGATATGTTCCCACATGATCAAATATAAGTGCATATATGTTCTGATTTGATTGTGGGTTGTGTTACCACATGATCAGTGTAGACATATTTTGATGTGATTGTGGGATGTGTTCTCACATTATCAATGTAGATCCATTCTGATGTGATTAAGGGATGTGTTCCCTAATGATCAAATGTAAGTGCAACGCCTTTTTGACATGATGAGGTTGGATGGAAGTGCAAAGCCTTTCTAACATAATGAGTTCGAATGTAAGTGTAGAGCCTTTATGACACAATGGGGTTGGATATAAGTGTAGTTCCTTTTTGACATGATGAGGTCGAATGTAAGTGCAGATCCTTTCTGACATGATGACATCATATGTAAGTGCAGAGCCTTTCTGATATGATGAGGTTGGATGTAAGTGCAGATATTTCCTAACATGATGAGGTCGGATGGAAGTGCAGAGCCTTTCTGACATGATGAGTTCAGATGTAAGTGTAGAGCCTTTCTAGCAAGATGAGGTCAGATGTGAGTAATGGACCTTTTTCACATGTGTTTTGGATGTGTTCCTCCCATGGTCAGATGTGAGTGTTGGGCATGCCTTTCTGACATGGTTCTTAGATGTGTTCCTCCCATGATTAGATGTAAGTGCTGGGAGGACCTTTCTAACATGGTTCATTCCATGGTAAGATATAAGTGTTGAAGATGATGAAGACCTACATGAAGTCTAGACCTACAACCAACACAAAAAAGGGTTGGCTCTGTAGAACTTCCTGTGATGAGTAGAATTGAGATAGCACCAGTGATGATGAAATAGTGATGATCTAGCAGTGATTATCCAGATCAAGTGATGATCTAGACTTCATGATGATATAGCAGTGATGATCCATATCAAGTGATGATCTATACTTGATGATGATCCAGTTATGCTCCAGATCAAGTGATGATCCAAACTCGATGATGATCCATTAATGATCCAGATCCAATGATGATCCATAATTGATGAAGATGACTTGACGATAAATATGACTTGAAGATGAAGATGAATTGAATATGAATATGAATTGATGGTGATCCAGATGATATAGAGAAGAAGACTTGTGCTGATAAATTGTGTCGAGAGAATACCTTCATAGTTAAGAGGGAGTGTTGATGTATTTGTAACTTCGGAATGTATTTACTTGTATATCTTATGTATTGTACCCTGATGTTTATTCCAGGAAGTATCTATAATGTAATTGATTCATTTCATGCCCCAATGCTCTGATCTAGAGATTCAATAATGTAAACAAGTCATGTAAATTAATAGAGTATAACCCTCCTTATTGATCAAGGGTTAAAGTACCCATAGTTGTGGGGCCCTAGGATTACTAGAATCTTTTAGAGAAGTTGACCCTAGTGATTTATTGTCAAGGCACAAATTAGTATAAATAGAGAGAGAGTCTCTCTATTTAACACACATTAATACACATTCACTCACACTTAGTTGTGGCACATAACTGAGAGAGAGAGAAGAAGCTAGGACAAGAGAGAGAGAGACTACTGCTATCAGGAGATCATCTTACTGTCTTTGGGTTTTACTTTTGGTGTTGATTCTATCTCTGAGGAAGTTGTGGGGTTTTCTCCTTTATGGTTTCCCCGTGGAAAATCTATGTGTTCATTGTCTCTTGTGATTGATTGTTGTGCTTGTTATTCTTTCAGATAAGATCCTACGATCATATAGCTTAAATGTTAAAAATTTAACACAATTAATCTTCTTGCACTGGAAAGTGCCATTCTCGTGGTCATTCATCAACAATTTATTCAATCTCTTTCTCTGTCATTAAGAATTTCATCAACAAAATTTGATGTTGTTGGTCCTAGCGTGACTTCATTTTGACATGGTGCACTCCAATATCAAATATTACAACTTGACGAAATCGACAAACAATGTGGTAATATAATATGTACATGTCCTTTAGATGATGCCTTATGGATTCACCATGCATAAATAATTCAATTTTATTTTATTTCCGTCATTTCATTTTTTGCTTGTCAAACCAAAGGTTCTGGTATCTTGCTCCTTTGTAGTTCACTGGTAGATCTACCCCTTGGTAGTTTGGTGGGTCGAACCATGTTATAAATGATTTTGAAATTAACAGCCATGAGTAGTGAAATGGTATACCCCTTTCCTACACATCAATGACATCTTGTAGGATATCATTCAACAAGAACTGACACCAATTGAACTAAAATCCCTCCATGTAGAGTTTAGCGAGCACAATTTATCCCATAGTACATTTATCTAGACGCATATTGCATAGTAAATTCGAGGCCAACACATTTATAGCAAAGAGGTAGGTATCATCATTAATGGAGTTGATATAAAATCCTATTTTATCTCTTACTAAATCATATTTTTTCTTCATCTGCACAACTGTCTACGCTTCTTGATCCTTCTTCGAGATGTGGAACTGGGTCTATTCTTGTGAATGGTAGGCCTATGATTATTGCAAAAAGTTCAACATCTATAGGTATAGTATTTCCCAACCATAGAAACCCACCATGAAATAATAACAACAAATGCTTAACACACATGTTTATTGGTATGTTACAGCCTAAATGTGGAATATATAACAGTGATAGTATGCTAGACTGCTCCAATCCTCTAGCCCATTCCATTACAACAAATTGCTTGGGAGCCTAGGGCATGTCCTATATAGTATCCATGTAATTTGTTTGGTCTAGGTCTCTGTGCTTCTTCGTATCACGATCAACAAAATATAACTTCCTCAAGTACGACATGATATCCATCAACACCTTTACTCCTTTTGGAACCAATGGTTCTATCAACAAGGATCCTGTCTGCATTAGGATTTTAACTTTTGATGGATCAGTATGTCTACGTGGAATATAGCCAACGCAGCCTGGATATCCATGGGAACATATAACTGGGTGTTCCGAAGTGACTCACCAATGTGCTAGATTCGGGGGAAATCCGGGGTCTTCTACAAACAACGGAAGTGATATAAATCCTGCGCGATTCTCGACGATGCGAATAAGGTACTGAAGTCGAGCATGTGAGAAACAACCATTCGGAGAGGCAATGATGACTCCTTTCAAAATGGTCCGTAGGCACTCACCACAGATGGTGATGGGTCCAAGACGCAGGGACCTCTAGGTCTATCCTCGGGAATAGAGGGGTTGTCATCGACAGAGGGAGACCTGCAACTATCAAGGAAATGATGTTTCCTTGACAGGAGCACGAGGTGCAAAACCGAACTGTGATAGTACTGATGGTAAGAGTGATAAACTGGTGGGACTAACTGGGCAAGTAGAATGGGTGGACTCAAACTTCCTTTGTTCAAAGTATGATGGCGAGGATGATCGGGCAGCACATGAAACTGATTGGTGGTAAAGGGATCATAGCTGTAAGGGATCTGGGTAGTTCACTGGGCTGAGGGAGACTCAAGCTGTGGTA
>LPNX010693191.1:0-15500 GCA_001517045.1 Pseudotsuga menziesii
CTAGCATGCTTACACATTGACACATAGACTCTAATAACCTCATTAGGCCCAAATTCCAAGCCGACCACCCCAACTTTGGAGGTATGGAGTGAAAAACTCAGAAGTTATCAGTCATTTATTCAACAACCAATAATAACCAAGGGAAAAAACACCCTGGGCTGATCGGATTGACAAATGAAGTCTAAGAGACTGAGTCTTTTACAGACACTATCATGCTAGAACATCTATTACAATTCCCCCATGGGGTATGAACATGTGATATGATACAATAAAGCTTCCCGGAAGCAAGACTGAAGGCTCTCTGAAGTCCGAACAAGTTATCCCTGTCCAGTTCACCAGGCTCACTTGATAGAAAACCACTAAGTACAACTTAGGTGGTAACAAGTAGCAAATACTTGAGGCTGTTGCATGTATATCTCTTCAGTGAGATCTCCATTTAGGAAATCACACTTCACATCCATGTGGTGTACCTCCCACTGCTTTGAAGCTACAATGGCTAAGGCTAGCATGATGGAGTCCATCTTTGCCACTGGTGCAAAGGTCTCATTGTAGTCTATGCCATGAACCTATGAGTAGCCATTGGCTACCAATATGTCCTTGTACTTCATAGGTGAAACATCAGCATCAAACTTGGTCTTGTACACCCACTTACACTGAACTAGCTTCCTCCTTGGGGGAAGATCAACCAGTTCCCAAGTGTTGCTCTTCTGGAGTGATCTGAAATCTTCTTCCATGGCTTTTTTCCATATTGGATCTTTTGCTGCATCTTCATTTTTCTGTGTATCTGATTCAATCATCAGATAGCATTTCTCTACAAACATAGGATCTTTCATGCACAAAGCACTCTCAAACTGAGATCTAGTCCTCCTAGGATCAATAGGATTTCCAGATAGTTCTCCAGCTGCATGAATGGTCTTGGCTTCCCATTTTTGTCTTGTAGGACTGTTAGGATCTGCAATCAAATCATCATTATCAAGCATATCAGAATCATCATGTTCAACTATCTCTTCACTTACACTCAGAGGTTCTGGTGGTGAAGAGGATTCTCCAACTTCCACTGCTGCTAGGGGCTCTTCTTGAAACTGAAGACACCTTTCAATGAAGGCTTTGTTTATGCTCAAATTGATCAAATTGTACCCTTTTGAATATTTATAGTACCCAACAAATAGACACTCTTGGCTTTGTGGCTGCAAAGCCTTCCTCTTTTTTGTTAGAATTCTAGCCCAAGCCCTTGAGCCAAAAATCCTGAAATGGGTCACATCTGGCTTGTGCCCACTCGATGCTTCGAAAGGAGTCATACCATCAAGATGTTTATGAGGCACCCTATTTTGGATATAGGCTGCATAGTTTATAACTTCATCCCAAAACTTTGGTGGCAAAGTCTTAGCCTACATCATGCATGTTGCCATCTCTTTCAGTGATATGTTCTTCCTCTCAGCAACACCATTTTGTTGTGGTGTGTAAGGGATAGAATGTTGCATATGAATACCTACATCTACACAATATTGAATGAACTCAGACTTGAAATACTCACCACCATTGTCAGATCTGAGGACCTTGATTTTCATCCCAGACTGGTTTTCAACCAAAGCCTTAAAGACTTTGAAGAGGCCAAAAACTTCAAGCTTGTGTTTCAGGAAGTAAATCCAGCAATACTTGGAAAAGTCATCTATGAATGTCAATGCATATTTGGCCTAAATCATTGAAATATGAGGAAATGGGCCAACAACATCACTGTGGATCAAATCAAGAGGTGCAAAGGTTCTCTCATGACTAGCCTTCTCAAATTTTTGCTCTGGGTGTTTTCCTAGGATGCAACCTTGACAGACTCCTTTGAAAAACTTAATCTTTGGTAACCCTATGACCATTTCTTTTTCACTAAGATTATAAATATACTTGTAATTTAGGTGGCCAAATATTTCATGCCAAATCTTGCTTGCCTCATTAGCATGAATCAGAAGAGCAGATGGGTTTGAGTAGGGTAGGAAGTGTGAGAACATGTATACCTTCGAAGTATGATTTGCAACTCCTTTTGCAATGACTTTACCACTTTAGATCTCTATGATCTCAACTTCATCAGAGGAGAATATGACCTTCTTTGGAGACCTTGTGTGGTTCATCTGATACACTGATAAGAGGTTAGAGGCAAGACCTGGAACATACAACACATTGTTGAACTTACCATGGTCAAGATCAATCCTCCCTTTGCCCAAACTTTAAATGAGAGAGTCATCTCCCAGTACTATTGGTGGACCTTTAGACATGTCAAGTGAGGTGAATGCCTCCTTTATCAAAACCATATGTCTTGAACCTCCAGAATCAATGATGAAACTAGGTGAGCTTGATGTGCCAACAACCAATGCATGAACTCTCTCTCTGTCTTCGAAACTTGAGATCCTCCTTCCCTCTTCTTTGAGCCGTCTGGAAGGGAGATGCCATTCTTCTCTAGGAGTTGGTTCAGTATGTCTATTTGATTCTTCATGTAGGAGCTTTCATAATGATTTCCCTTACTGCAGTATGCACACTTGCTCATTTCTCCTTTGTTCTTCTTCTTCTGTGGGTTCTTCTTGGAACCTTGAGGGTCCTCTGGAGACTTGTTCTTGTCTCTCTTTTGCTCAGGTGGCTTTTTAGCTTTCTTCTTGATTTTTGAATCCACCCTCGAATCTCCAGAAACCAGATCTTGGTCTTTGCATGGTTTGATGGTGCCCATCATCACCAATTTATCTTGTTCTTGTGTGAGAGATTCCATGAAATCTGTAAGGCTAGGCATTTTCCAGGCTTGAGTTGTCAACTTTGTGGCATAGAAGGTAAAAAAAAACACTGAATAGTTAGGGCCAAGCTTTAATAGTATGGCCAAGACCATCTAATCATCCTTATTTTCGATCCCACATTGTTTTAGCTTCAAAACAAGTGCTTTGAACTTGGAAAAATAGAGTTGCAGGGATTCAAAGCTATTGGGACTCGGGGAGATAAATTCATTTTCAATTTTATGTCCCCTCATCTCATCTATCTTTCCAAAAAGATAAAAAATATTATCCCATACTTCATTCGGTGATGTCAATCCATCAATATGGAAAAGGAGGTCTATGGATATGCTCAGACACAGGAGACCATAGGCCTCATCCCTCCTGTTGTGCCATTTAATCTTCTTTGCAACTGCATTGGGCTCTGCTTCTATTTCCATAGTCACTATATAGAGGCCTTTCTCTCTCAACAGTATCTCCATATCTACTTTCCATTCAAAGAAGTTAAATGGAGTCAAGATGATCTTCTGAGATTGATCCATAGCTCAGAAATTGTCTCGTCAGTCAGCAGAATGCTCCCAGTCAATGATGTCGAACCTGCAAAACAAATTGGAAGGAGATAAATCAATCTACAAAGGCTCTAATACCATGTGGAAATTTAACCTAGGTGTTAGAACAATTACACTCACAACAATTTCCAATTACACATGCAAATTACTCACAAAAGAGACTGAATATGGAGCTGAACACTAATCTATATTGAATAATTGTACAATAGCCAACCCTATGAATTCATAGGCTGCCACAATAAATAATTACATGAGAGATTTTAATGTATGAATATTCCATTCGAATTTAGTCAAAAGCAGGCTTACTAAATCTAAGCAAATCCCCCATAGGTGCATAAAGCACTTTCCAAATATGTCTAGGAGCTCACGAATTGGAAAAATCAATTAGGCAAGCTAATAGGTGGTGGAAGGACAAATCATACATTCTTTTCATAGGAGAAAAGAGTGGAGGATGTTGAGGAAAAAAAACAAGTTAAGTTCACCTAGTCAAACTTTCCAAATTGCCCTAAAACTCAGAAAAAGCAGGCAATAAAGTAGAAAAAGTAGACATGCACTAGGGAGGCCAGGAATAAAGCAGATTTGATTCCAAGATATTTCCCAAGTGCTACATGACTCAAATTTAGCAAGTTTGACCACTATGGATGTGTGGAGGACAACTTGCATAAGGTGGAATATGGAAACTAGGCAAATAAGACAAAAATTGGATTAATTAATGTCTAAGGTAGCTAACTATGGGTTTATTATTCTAACACAAAGGTCAAAAAGTTAGATGGAAAAATTGAAAATCATCTTGCTTTCTCTTTTATAGATCATTAAAGTCAAAATGACTTAGGATCCTTTTGATTTTTTGCATACCAAGTGGCCCTCGTTCATCATATTCAACAAATAATTTGCCATTCAAAGTCAACCAAAGTTCATCTATTGTCATATTAGTTCATCCATTATTTCTTTATTTCTTTCTTTTTGTTAGTGAGTTGCATGTCACACATCAAACTGGGATGCAACAATATGTCAATTCTCTTACTTCAAAAAAGAGAAGCTCGTGGGATACTATTACTAAGTCAAATGTATGACAAGTTGGAAACTAATAAATTATCTATCACTAGATGCTCAACTCTATCAATGTGCAAATCATACCACATATCAATCTGGCTACTAGTTTAATCATTAATTTCACTCACATTAGGAACAATACGGGGTGCAACACTAGAATAAAGCAAATCAATAGAAATCCCTATGAACTTAAATTTCATAATAGGTACATGAGCATATGGAACATGATTCAACTCTATAACTTCAGGCATCTTGGCCAACATGTCATGAAGAATAATTAAAACATATCCCTACAACAAAAGAATAAAATTTTCATTATTAATAAACATTGAGCTGAAACTTATGCAAGCCATCAATATTAGAAAAACAGATAAATGGGCTCCATGCAAACTAACCTCTCGATCTGCATACTCAGGCCCAACACACAATGTGTCGATGTCGGCACCCAGACCATGAACCTGTTGACATCTAAATTTGGAAATGATAATGTATTATATAAACATGAACACATTTAATAGTGAAAAATGAAATAAACCATGACACAAATCTCAGTCAGAAGAGGTATATATATTTGGAAACAGGTGATAGAAACTGCACAAATTAATTAAGGTAGCTTTAACAGAAAGACTTCACCAACGCGGATATATTGGTCAATGAATTTATCCTTCAATATTGATAAATGTATATATATTTGGGAATAGGTGATAATAACTACACATATTAGTCAAGGCCACTTTAATAGAAACACTTCACTAATGCAGATATATTTAAATATTATCTAAAACTGGGAAAGAAATAGAACAAGAGTGAAATATAATAAACATGCCAAAAAATTTATCCTTAAATATATCTAAGTATTGATGAAAATCATAGCCCTTATGCATACAGAATAACCTTTTTCAATGGTAGTAGGCCATAGGACTCATTGGCCTCATTGCACTTGAATTATCTTTATTCTTGATCCAACCAGCTCAAATTGGTGAGGTCATTCCTTTAAATATATGTAAATCAACTGCACTATTAAAAACTAACTTCCAATAGATAAGTCTCCTTCCATGGGCATCAAATACAGAGTATCACTTGCCCAAGTTACAAATAGACTTAGATGTGACAACGATCCAGAATCTGAGAGACCTATACTAACATCCAAATTACTAATAATAAACCTTCCAGGTTTTACGAAATAAAATATATAACATGCATACAAGCAAAATAAGTACAAACCAAGATTCTATAGAAAGACAAGAAAATTAAAAGTACATTGGTTGGAAGAAGAATATTTCAAGCCCAAGAAATGTAGTGTATTCGATACAATATATGGTATTTGTAATCCATTCTCTAACCCCAAATAAATAAAATTTAGCATGTGATATCAACATGCTTTTACCTAAAAGCATAAGAGAAATTGAACTGTGCAAGCAACTAAGGTATCCATGCCAGAAAATCCGAGGTTAGTAGCATCAGTGAATCCTTATTAAAATCAAAATGGACTATGTAAGTGGCCATCAAGAAGATAAATCCTGAATATTCTGAGAGAACATGGATAGTCAAAGGAGATGCTCCTGGAATGAGGTAGTGCACCTACTTAAATGAGATGCTCTTGGAATGAGACAATGAACATACTGAACTATATGGTATGAACTAGTATATAAGCTAGAAAAAATAATGTAAAATATACACTAGCGAGATCCGTTACCTCACATATTTATTAAATCAATTAGTCATATTATTTAATAATTTTAATTATCATTTCTATTTCAAAACTAGTTTGTATTGAACCACTATTAATATATTGGTCATATATGCTTAATCCTGTAAATGGATCCAGGTTTCTTTATGGTCATATTCTGGATTGGTTCCTTATAGTAGGTTTCTTACATAACTCTTTTTTATTAGACTTTGGAATGCGTTATCGACCTTGCATGGAAGTGGGTTATGTAAAATATAAATTGGTATTTTCGTTTGGGTTGTACCTTACAATGATCTTGTTATTTAGAGTAGTTTTGGGCCTTTTTGCATCCTTAAAAGAGAATTTATCATGATATGCGAGGGATAATAGCACCGGTCAATGTTATCTCTATGATCAACACCATTGATCCACAAGGGCTAACCTCACCCTCCAATGTTATCCCTGTGGTCAACACCATGGTTAACAACATACCAGCCTCCCCATTGTTGAATGTGGGCCTTGGGTTGTTTGCTAATACCACCATGATGGCTTATTTCCCCTTAGTGTCACCACCACTGACACCAAATGAGACCGTGGATTTGTGCATACTCTCATCTAGCACTACTGCACCCAAACATCAACCACAGTCGCAGCCCCAACTGCAAGAAAAACACCATCCACAGCTGCAACACCATCAGCAGCTGTAGCATCATCAGCAGCCGCAACATTATGCACAGCCACCACCACAACCTCATCCCCACATGAAACCATCAAGAAGTTATCTGGGCTCCTCCTCATTCCACATAATTCCCTTCCTCTTTCCCCTTCCTGGTGTCATGAGCAAGCCAATAATGGCTACCTTAAAATTACCCAATTTTACATTGGGAATTCCTGTGTGGTACCTTGATCCACCAGCTCAACCACCAATGCCCCAGGTATTCTTAACCTGTGTGCAACCCATTGCAGTCAAATATCACCCTCCACCTGACCCACAAAAACCAACTACCACACCCGCACCTACACCGTCCCACCCAAAAAGGGCCAAGGGAAAAAATGAAAAATCTACCACTGAACCTCGACAGATCCCACCTTGCACTGTCTATGAAGAAGAAGGCCATCCAACTCAAAAATACCCTGAGATTCCCATAATCCACGTGCATTTGGATGCCATGGATACAACATAAAACCTCCCTGTGGTTGAACTCCCAAGCGGGCCAATAGTGAGAAACAAGTCATTGAGAACAAACCATGCTTGTGCCCTTTGTGGATTGTAAGGACACTATTCTCACCACTTCCAAGACTTTACAAGTTTCAAATGGCTCTATCCAACCTTTGACAAAATTCCCTTAAATCGGAGATCACTCTGATCGAAGAAATTCACCCACCACATACTTCTTTGGACACCATCTCCATTTATATGATGCCCAGTTCTACAGACCCTCTTGTCTCCACCATCATCGACAATCCATTAGACCTGTCTCTTTTTTTCTTCCACAATGATGAGGAGATACTTGAAGCCTTAACCACCCTAGAATACCCATGGGATGACATGCACCATTGCTTGTTTTTCCTCCTTGAAGAGCTTGTGTCTCAGTCTGACCAGTTTTCGGTGGAAACCAAAGATTTCATTCATGGGAAATTCGACTGGTTCAAAAATCCCATTTTGACACCAAACGCCTTTGAAGAAGGGAACATGTCTAACATCTTTCCAACCATCAAAATCAACATCTCAACCAATCCTGAGGTTGTTGAGGAAATCATGCTGCAGGCATATTGCTCCCCAAAAGAAGTCATTGCTTACAAAGCTCTCTTGGAAGAATTCTGTGACATCTTTTCCTGGTATTACATTGAAATTACTGGGTTGGATCCATCCTTCATGGAACACCACATTGACACATGGCCTGATGTGGACCCCATGCACCAAAATCAATAGCCCATCCATCCTTCCAAAGCTGTCACGATCAAAGCCAAAATTGAGAAGCTACACACAACCTGCTTCATTTACCCCATTGTGTACAGCACTTGGGTTTCTAATCATGTTCCCATGAATAAAAAATAGGGTACCACCCGCATTTGCATAGAATTCCATGATATAAATGGGGTGTGTCCCAAATACAACTTCCCAACACCCTTCATCGATCATATTATTGATGCATGCACCAAACATGAGGTCTTTTCCTTCATGGACATATTTTCCAGATATAACCAAATTCAGATCCGGAAACAATATTGTTACAATACTGCATTCACAACCTCGTGGGGAAAATTCTCCTATTGAGTAATGCCCTTTGGTATGAATAATGCTAGATCCACCTTCCAGCGTGCCATGGCATCTTGTTTCCATGACCTAATCCATATCATATTGGTCTACCTAGACAACCTTACTGCTCGATCACCAAAATGAGCACAACATATAGGTGACTTGCGGTAAGTATTTTTATGTTGCCGCAAGTACAAAATTCACCTGAATTCCCTAAAGTGCATTCTCTATGTCCTAGCAGGCCATCTACTTAGGTTCATTGTATCTCACAAAGGGATAATGGTATACCCCCTCAAAGCTCAGGCTATCCTTGATCTCCCTTCACCTAAAACTCAGCACCAACTACAGAGCCTCCAAGGCAAGGCCAACTTCCTTCGCCTCTTTGTACCAGAGTATGCAAAAAAATACCATGAATTCATTCATTTTCTGCACACAAAATCCCCTTTGTTTGGGATCAGTAAGCACAGGAATCGTCTGATGCACTCAAGCAAGCTCTAGCTTTTGCACCATTACTCACAGCACCAGAATTCACCTAAGACTTTATTCTCTATGTCTTGGCCTCAGAAAATTCCATTGCTGGAGTCTTGGTCCAGGAATACAATGCTTTCCATGAGCATGTAATTTATTACGTCAGTCAGAGGCTGACAGGTCCCCCACTACGATATTCACCTGAGGAGAAATTGGCCCTCGCCATCATCTTCTCGGCTTAGAAGTTACACCACTACATCATTGTAAACCATACTCGTGTAGTGGATGATTCAAACCCAATGTGGTACCTCTTAATCTGTCGCATTATACAAGGTTGCGCGGCTAAGTGGGTAGTCATCCTCTAATAATTCGACTTAGAATTTGTTTCCCCAAAAATCACAAAGGCACTTGCGTTGGCCACGTTCATGACTGATCTGCCCCCATTAACCATGTCATCACCACCTAAGGATGACCTCCCTGATGATTTTCTATTTTTCATATCCATGGAGGACCCATGGTATGGGGACATCCTTCTATATTTACAAACATAGAAGTTCACAGCACACTTAAACCATGAGGATAAGCGACGCATCTGACATCAAGCCATTCGCTACCTGTTGATTGGATATTTTATGTATCATCGAGGCATTGATACCATCCTACTTCATTGCCTCAACCGAGACGAGGCTGAGACCATCCTCAATGACTGTCATAGTGGAGCCTGTGGTGGCCACCTTTTAGGTCTGGCAACCACCGAGAAGATTCTACGTGTCGACTACTTATGGTCTTCCATCTTCACTGATTGCATAGAGGCAGTCAAGCATTGTCGCAACTATCAGCAGCTATCATTAGAGGAAATTTGAGGTCTAAAATAGGCCTCCTAAGGAAATTAATAAAATAAAAGTTAAAATAATAAAATAATAGTTAAAATAATAAAATAATGGTTATTAATTTTGGAGGAAGAATGAAAAATACTACTTTTTTGTTCATTTTTTTGACATATCTCCTTGTGGTTTTACTCAAATTCCAAGTGGGAGAGCTCAATGGATGTAGAATTTAATTCTGCATTCAATGAGTACCCACACTGCATACTTTTGATGGACCCTACTACCCCAAAAGTAAGAAATACCTAAAAAAACGTGATGATGACATCATCATCATGTTTTTTCAGGTATTTCTTATTTTTGGGGTAGAGGGGTTTGTCAAAAGTATGAAGTATGGGTTCTCATTCGATACAAAATTAAATTTTGCATCCAATGAGCTCTCCCGCTCAAAATTTGAGTAAAACCACAAGGATATATGTCAAAAATACAAACAAAAAAATGGTTTTCTTTTATGACAAATATGTCAATTCAACCTTTATGGTTGACTAATTTTATTGAAATTCTATTGGTTCTTGAATTCCAGCTCACAAAATTTATTGTTGGTGCGTTTTCTTATAAGGCCCATTTTAGACCCCAAATTTCCTCTAATGTAGCTCTTTGCCCCAAAGGCAAGAACCCCCCCTACACCATTACACCTCGTAGTTAAAGTCGGTCCCTTCTGCAAATGGGCAATCGACTTCATGACAATCAACCTTGCCTCAGCCAATGGTCATAAATACATCATTATGGCAGTTTATTACTTCACTAATTGTGCAGAGGCCATGCCCACATTTGATTGCAAAAGTGAAACAATGACATGCTTCTTTTTCAACCATGTTATTTCACAATTTGGTGTTCCTAAACATTTGGTCTCAAACCATGGTAAACACTTTGAAGATGTTGTTTGGACTGAGCTTTGAACCATGTTGAAATTCAAACACCAGTATTCATCTTCATACTACCCCTAGGGCAATGACCAAGTTGAATCAATTAATAAAATAATCAAAACAATTCTCCAAAGGATGGTAGGAAACCATAAAACCAACTGGCATCACATGCTATTCTCTACCCTATGGGCTTATTGCACATCCACAAAAATGCAACCGATTTCACCCCTTTTCACCTAGTACAAGGCATCGAATCAATACTCCCTATAGAGTGCTAGATCCCATCCCTTTGAATCATTGTATAAATCCTCCCTGATACTTCTCCTTTACAAGAACAAATCCTCTCGTTTGAGCAAACCATAGAATACCATCGAGCTTCCCTCCAAGCCATCAAAGCAGCAAAAACACGGTCAAAGGAACACTATGACTCCCATGTCCACCCTCGCACCTTCAGCAAAGGTGATATGGTTCTAGTCTATGACCAACCCAATGATAAGTTGGGAAAGGGCAAGTTCGAGTCAATGTGGTACAACCCATACGTCATCCACCATTTCCTTGGAAAAGGGGCATACACCCTTATTGACTTTGATGGACAAATCTTGGAGAACCCTCGTAATAGGCTCTACCTCAAGAGGTTTTACGCTTAACATCACCAATGAATCACTTGGTTTTCTTTTCTTTTTTTTCAACATTTTTACCACAAGTCAGGGGCAGCACCATCAGCCTCTAATCTAAATTCAACTGTAACCTGTTCGAGACACCTCTCACACCTTCGAGCCCAAATTTCCATCTTCTTATGAGACCATCGTCTCATGTTTAACAAGTAATTTTCAGGACCACTTCTTGGAAGTTACCTCGATTTACAAGCCACATAGTGAATGTAAGTGTCTCCATACCTATACTTGCATCACACTTTCCTTTTTCCACTCATGTGGGTTCTTAGGCCATCGCCCGTAAGGCACATCATTTTGATTTTTAGCATATAGCTGTCTAATCCATCCACTTCACCTTATGTGGATCTCCAGACCATCGTTCGGAGGACGGATCATTTCCTTTGCATGCATTTGACATATAAATACCTCTGGAATTTCACTCACATCACATGTACTCAAGTCCATCCACCACAACTCTCACATGACTCTCTTGACCTCTGTCTGAGATCCACCTCAGTTTGTGTGCCTCTGTTGCGATCTATTCCATACATGTATTGGTATGTTTAAGAGCCACTTGCTCCATCCATACTGCATGGATGACCTTTGGACCACTATCCACTGTCCCAACATGGGGCACCAACTATGCCACCGCAGTTGGTTTACCATACTAGAGTTTCTTTTAAGCTCTTTTCTGACTCCTAAAAGAATGAAAAGATTACTGAGCACAAATGCTTCCTTTCCCGCTTGTTAAAGTACAGGAAATTTCGTCTACATGGTTTTGTTCATATCCTTTTGTGAACCATGTAGACTACCATATGAAAATGACCACCTTGGCATATTCAAGCCAAGATCATTCCCCTCTACATCCTTTTATGCTTTCTCAGGTAGAGGGGCCAAACTTTACAAAAAAATCACCATGGGTTGTCGTTAAGCTCTTTCCCAACCTTCTCATCAAGAAATGATTGTCGAGAAAACTTGTTTTTGATCATGATCGTAAAAGTATTTGAATGACCATCCAGTCAGTATAGGTTTAACCTTTTCTGGCTTGAATGGACTACACACGGTAAAGAAGTCTCTAATCTCCTTAAGGATGGGCAAGCTCTCCTGTGTATACTTTTATCCTTTTTTAGGCACAAGAGACTACCAATGAAAAATATCCCCCACTGGAGTCTTCTTCATGCTTTTAGACTCTCTAAACTTGAAAGCACCATCGAGCATTTACTTTCTTGGGCTCACAAAAAATACATGATATTGTACCACAACGGTGTCTTTAGACACCACCCCATAGATAACAGTTTGGTAGCATTCCCACTTTGGGTTGCCTTTATTTAGGGTACTCTCTGAGGTGTCTTCCTTGGATCCCATCAATATCAAACTTTGATACCTCCCCTAAGTATTTCCCATTTGTAGTTACATTCCCGATATTACAGCTATGATCCCTTTCCCATGAGTCAGTTTCATTTTCTTCCTAGTCTACCCTACTATCATACTCTGAACAAAGGAATTTTGAGTCTACTACACTCCCTCTGACCCTGTTCAACTCCTTCCCTCCCCCCCCCGCCATTCAGTGGGTTAGTCCTTAGATTGTCTCACATATTTTGGTTATCTCCCTTGCGCTTTTGGTCAAGGAAACACCATTTCTTTGACTAGGGGCAGGTCTTCCTCTGTCGACGACAACACATGTATTCCAAAGGATAGACTCAGAGGTCCCTATATCCTAGTTTCATTAACCTCATTGATGAGTTCCTTGCACCACTTGAGAGGAGTCCTTAGTGCCTCATGGGATGGTTTTTTCTCATGTGCTCAACTCCAGCTACATCATCGCGTCATTGAGATTCATACAAGGTATTGATCTGTGCAGTATTTGGTCAAAGACCCCAGATGTCACTTGACTCTAGCACATTGATGAGTCTATTTTAGGGACCCTAACAGGTTCATGTCCCTTGTGATTTATGGGTTGCGTTGGAGATAGTGTTTAGAAGCCCCAACAGTTCTTCTATATATATTTATGATTGATGCAGCATACTTGTACCATAGAGACTTTGACTCTTCGTCAATAAACTATGTACCATTCCAGATCCAACAGACCATTAGTCATGAAGTTATAACATTCCATGAGAATGCCATGGGTCCAATATAGCATTTCTTCAGATCAATATTGTATTCATCCTTTAAATGAGGCAACCACTATTGTAACAACAGTTGTACATGATCAGCTCTTGTATTATAGAGCTTAGATCACATTATTATTTTGAAATGGTTACGAGCATGGGGATGCCTTCCTCATCCATGTACATGTCACACATTATTTGTATCTCACCCATTGATGGGAACCATATTAATACAAAAACCAAAATCCACCATGCCCTATCCAAGGAAGCACAACCTCTCGCCAGAAAATCCTACGATGATCATCGACCATACGATGAGTTCCTACCCTCACACATCAGGGGGAAATCTATTAACCCTAAAAAACCCACATTGATCTCTACATGACCTACACCACCTAAATACATCTAATTATGACCCTCATTTGACCCCATTTGACCCCCACATCCTCAAGAAGGCTTAAAAATATGAAAAAGGGCTTAAAAACCCCTATAAAGAGCCAAAATAGCTCTCATAGGGGCTAAAACCCCTCAAAGGAGCTTAAAACCCCAAAAAGAGATAAATATTGAAAAAAAGGGGCTAAAATCCCCAAAAAGGGGCTAACGCCCCAACCAGGGGCTTAAAACCCTAAAAATCTTGAGAAAAAGTATAAATAGAGGGGTGGGGGTCACTCTCAAAACACTCCTTCACTCCCTATCATTATGCTCCTCATGAGTGCCTTAAGACCACCTACCTCTCAAGCCATTCACCCCCCCTCTCCTCCATTCTTCCATTGAACCATATCTCCCCATTCCTAAGAGAGGTGCTCTCCCAAGCTAGGGCATGGTGGCCCATTCCAACCAGAAGGTATACTTGTCTTTTCATGTTTTTGCTTTGGTAGATTGTAGTTTTCTAACATTATTTGTTTGCAGGTCCCCATTGATGCCTTGCAGCTAGTTCTTTGTTTCTTAATAAGTTCTATGCAGGGTCTTGGAGCTTAACCCTAACCTTATGTGCGAAGGGGTTCCATTTCATTTTCTATTTATTTTCTTTTGTTCTTCCATTCTCATAGGAACCTTACCCTTCCATCCTATAGATAGAAGGAAGTCGTTCCTGCTCTGTAGCTAGGGTGAAAGCCCTACTACAGGGATTAGCTATAGGTGAAAGAATAAGGGAGAGATATAATGCAAGAGGGGGTAAGTAAGGGTTAGGGGGAAGAGTTTAGAGAGAGAGAGATAGAGGAATTGGATTTAAAAGTATGGGTAAGAGTACAATCATAAGTGATTGTAAAGGGTTTTAGTAATGGCTAGAGAGAGAGAGAGAGAGGAAAGGATTCATAGGAAGTTGAGGATTAGGGGTGTATATGTGTGTTTGAGAGAGATAGGGGGCGAATAGAGCATGTTATGGGGCTAGGAAAGCGAGAGAGTGATGGGTGTTTACTAGTAGGGGGAGGTGGATTAGGAGAAGAATAGAGAGAGGGGGTTAAAGGGATGTAGAATAATAGAGAGAGGTGGGGCTTAGGGAGAGTATGAGTGGGTTTAGGGAGAGACATGGGGTTAGGTACAATGGGAGTGTGTGTGATATACAAGGAGGATGTTAAGGATTGGGGGAGAGAAAGATAAGGTTGGGTGTTAGGTGTTGTTAGAGGACTAAGGTACAAATAGAGTGAGATAGGAGTTGGGAGGCGTTAAGGATGACACAAGAGAGAGAGAGATAGAGAGTAGGGGGTTTTAGAGGTAGGGAAAGGAGTTAGAATGTGAGAGAATAAGATAAGGGATTATTAAGGGATAAGGAGAGGATAGGATGGAGAGAGAGAGAGAGGGAGGGAGTTGTTCGGGGTACAAGGAGTATTAGGTGGTTAGGGAGAGAGAGAGATGGGTTAGGTATAGTAAGAGTGAGAGGATGAGGTGGTGTTATGGGTTTGTTGGAGAGAGGGGTATATGTGTGTTTAAGACAGATAGAGAGAGAATATAGCATGTTATGGGGTTTGGAAAGTGAGAGAGATGTGGGTTTTTACTCTTAGGGGGAGGATGATTACGATAGGTATAGAGAGAGGGGATTAGAGGGATGAGGAATAAGAGAGATAGGGGGTGCTTAGGGAGAGTATGAGTGGTGTTATGGAAATACATTGGGTTAGGTGTAATGAGAGTGTTTGTGAGAGAGAGGGGGGATTTTAGGGAGTTGGGGGAGAGAGAGAGAGGGTTGGCATATAGGGGTATCTAAAGGAGTAAGGGGAAGAAGGGGGG
>LPNX010693191.1:47890-69856 GCA_001517045.1 Pseudotsuga menziesii
GGAGATATTTTGGAATTTAGAGAGAGAGAGAGAGAGACATGGTGCATGGTATGTCATAGGGACAAAGAGAGGGGTGTAGGAGTAGTAGGAGATACAAAGAGAGAGGTGGATGGAGTGGTATTGGTAGGGAGAGTAGGAGGGGAGTTAGAGAGAATGGGGATTACATGTAGTTCAACTTTGTGAGACAAAGGGGGGGTGTTAGGGGATTAGGGGAGAGAATGAGTGGTGGGGATTAGGTGTAGGTGAAAGAATAAGGAAGAGAGATAATTAGAAAGGGGGTAGTTAAGGGTTAGGGGGAAGAGGTTAGAGAGAGAGATAGGAGTGGATTCATGGTAAGTTGAGGATTGTGTGTGTGTGTGTGTGTGTGCACGCTTGAGAGAGATAGAGAGATAATATATCATGTTATGTTGCTAGGAAAAGAGAGAGAGTGATGGGTTGTTACTAGTAAGGGGTGGGCGATTAGGAGAGGAATAAAGACAGGGGGTTAAAGGGATGCATAATAATAGAGAAAGGGGGGGCTTAGGGAGTGTATGAGTGGTTTTATGGAGAGACATGGGGTTAGTGTTATCCACCTGAATGGAACCCCTCCGTCTGAGTGTCGAAATCCCTCATGTTGGCACACAAAAGGACATTTATGGATTGAGGGTTGCCCAAAACATTATAGATGGGCTTATTATGAACTACATTTATCATCCATCCAGCTGGTTATTTTTACCCTTTAGATATGTCAAGTCATGTACGCGACTCTTTATATATGCAACTCATGTGTTGTACATGAGTATCGGTTGTTTCATCTCGCATACAGATTTGTACGCGGGTTACCCTTAGAGCAACTCACATTTCATACACGAGTTTCCAGTATTGATACCCGCGTACACCTTCCTTTGACATTTAAAATAAAAACTCGCGATTACTTGAGATTAGTTAATCCCTTAACCTTAATCACCTTAATTGTCTCAACCTCCTCAACCTTCAAAACTGCCTTATTTCACCAAGTATAAATACAGGCCTTGGGGAGGGTGTTAATCACATACACTTGGAGAGCAAAGTTATGCTGGTGGAGTTTGTTCAGAAGTCTTTGGAGCAGTGGAATTCATAATCCTTTGGTTGCAGAGGAGTCCTTGTCTCAGGCGTTGGGTTGTAATCTGAACTCTTTCATTATTGCTAATAAAGAGAATCCTTCTTCGATACGTGTCTTGAATGTCTCTCATATGTTGTGGTTTGATAAATATTTATGATTCAACATTCTGAATATGATTTATCTAACCTATTTATATATATGTATCATCTTGTATTTGGAGGATTGATTATTGACAGGTGAAGGAGAAGCATCCCTGAAGAATTTGGAGGAGAAGCAGAGCAGAAGAGGACAAGCTAGGATCAATCATCGTGTATCGGGTGAGTCTTTTCTATCCTCCTATTTCCTTTATTACACTCTAGAGTCGATTTGCTGCAAGTTTCATGAGTATGTTGGTAACCCAAAACCTTCGGTTATAAGGTGTTTATTCCTATACAACAAAACTGGTGACTCTGCTGGGGAGCCTAGACTACTGTAGGTTGTTTCTGTCACCCCTGACCAGTCTTTGCTTTGAATTTGGTGTGTGTTATTTTATCCTGGTTCATACTTATCATAGTGTTTGAAAGTCTTGTGGATTTTTCTTATTTTTTGAGAAAAATTTTGTACTTGTACGCGGGTTGCTCTTCTGCATAGTCATGTATAGAGGCCTGCATATGCAGGTTTCTATCTTGGATAGTCACATACAGTACATGATTTGCCCTTCTATACAGTCACGTACAAGCCTGGAAATAGGGATTTTTTAGGATTGGGTTTGCTTGTCCCTCTCTTTGTGTAATTCCTATTTGTTAGTTGGATTTCTTTATGAATACTGTGCTATTTGTCTGAAGACCTTTGGTGACCACACTTTTTGCTTTTTCGTAAAGCCCTTGGGTTTCTTTTGCTTGGATTGTCTTCTGTTTGCATGCTGAAGTAGCTTGGCCTGTTGGGTTATAGGTTGAAGTGTCTCTGTCTGGATCAGTGATTAGGGTCTTCGGCATTGTTTTTCCATTCTATATTTTGATGATGGTTGGTTTGTCACTTACCTTTATGATTTTACAGTGATTTTCATTGTGTGCACCCAAGCTAGGGTTCCTAGTCTCCCTTTGTTGGTTGTTTCTTGGTTCTTTTGGCCTGTTTTACTTCAGTTTGTTGGTTTTATACAGTTGATTAGATCCAAGTTTACTCAGGTTTTGTGCATTTTAAGTGCATGGTAGAGTTTGAACAATTTTAAAAAGTGAAAAGAAAAACATTGTCAAAATTTTGCATTAGCTTTTGCATAAGTAGTGTTCATTTCATTTTTAAAATATAATCTCAAAAACTACAAAAAACATAGGCTTAGTTTCTTTTATCGTTTGCATTAGTTCATCAATATATATTTACAAAAAAGAAAAAGAAGTTTGCTTTAATAGTGGTAATTTTCTTTGAAAAATACACCTTTACTTTTATTTATTTCTTATCGAGTCAAAAACACCATAAGTACATCACTCCATTTCCTTCTGAGTAAGAAACAACCCTTTGAAATGAACGCATAATTAAAATTTACTAGTAATTTTTGTTTTTAGGGGCCTTTCACCTACTAGATTAGGCTATACTTGTGGGATAGGAAGTGTAAACTTCCCATAAGTTTTAAAATTCAGATGTAGTGGAAATTTCTTTAGGTAAATCCTTGACTTTATCAATTGTATCTGGGAAGCTCCTCTCAAACGGGAGTCAAGCACGAGGCCGCGTGGAGGCATGGACTGAGGAGATAACCCTCTGATTCCTTTTCAAAATGTAAATCAGGACTTTTACGCATCTGGGGATTCTATCCTAGATAGATTTTTAGGCTCAGCTACCCTGCCCATGCATATGATTCAGGCTTGCGACTGTCCCCTCAAACTATTGGTATAGCTAAGGTAGCCTTTAGTCTCTTGACATTTAGGGTTCATACCTAGGTAAACTGGAAGGCTATTTCTGGTTCACCTTGAACGGGCTTGGAAGGTAACCCTTTTTGTAAGTGTAGGAGGGCGGTTGCGTGATTCCTTTGCTTGTGCCTAAGAACCACTTCAAGGATGCTAAGTAATCGTTCATCAACTTTCTTCAAGAAAGTACATCTTTCACCCTTGTTTGATTGTTTGAGGCTTTAGGATTTTTTTTAGTGTATGCTCTGTCATTTTTCCTATGTTTAGTTGGCCTTAGGATGTGATTTGTCAAATTTTAAATCATGGAGGACCAACCTAGTAGAAGGTCAAGAAAGTTGAGAAACCTTCCTCCTCTCGCCACATTGGAGCCTCCACCTCCACCCCAAAGGCAGAGATTATACACAGACGGTTCATTTGAACCAGTAGGGATAAGTGAAGTTCTAGGTGAACCAAAACTTATAGCTAACTATTTTGATCTTGATATAGTTGAGATAGAATACTTGCAGACTGACGAGTTTGCAAGAAACTTTAACACACCCTTGACTGATTTAAATGATCCCATGATCGTTCAAGTTAGACCTTTTGATTCACCTATTTTAGGTGTCCCTATGGGTAGGATCATGTATTCTATGGAATGAAGTCCTTTTTTGTTCACCTCAATCGTTTTGGTTGAAGGGGTAATACCTCTCCCGGTAGGTGCCCCTAGATGTAGTATACCTTCTACACCTTTGAATTCAGTGAGATGGGTGGTTCAACCACCGGTTCACTCAAACCTAGTAGGTACTTCTGGTGATATGGTTACTAAGATCCCCAGTATACCTACTATTCCTTATTCCTTTCCATATACTACCTAGAGCGGTCTGGTAGGATCCTCGGTGTTTGTCTAAGGATTTCCTTGGAATGGGGGGCACATTCCCCCATCCTCTCCATACGTAGGCCCATCACCTTCCTATGTAGGAGTGTAGTTTGGGAATAATACCTCTTATGGGAAAAATTTCCAAACTCTGATTTCGGTCCTATTTACGAGCTCTCCCTTTTCATTGTTCAGCGGAGGGATACCGGCTCCTGTCTTTCAGACCCCTATTTATATGGGGATGGCCCGAACTTCTTACACTGCACCTCCCACACACAATCCTATGGCTTATGGATGGAATCCGTTTCAGAGTAATCTATCCACTTTGCAACCGGTGGTAGGGGGACACCCCACTTTTAACCATGGGCATTTTGGGGCAGGTCCCTCTAATCCCCAGGATGGCACATTTAGTAGCCCGGATCGACCCAAAATTCTGTTCCTAGAAACCTTAAACTTGCCATATTTTTCAAAATTGATGAATGACCCAGTGAGGCATGACCCCTTGTGGCCACCTATTCCCACAAAATTGCCATCGGACATCCCTAAGTTCGAAGGCAAAGTTGGTGAATATCCTAGGGCTCATGCCACCACATTCCATTTATGGTGTTCTTTGAATTCACTGAATGAAGATTTAGTTAGGTTGAGGCTATTCTAGAGAACCTTAATAGGTACCACGGTAAAATGGTATATTGAATTGCCTTCTGCTGCTTTCAGTAGTTTCTGGGACTTGGCTAGTGCATTTCTTAACCACTTTTAGCTTCCGGTCTGATATGATTTCAGAACGGAATTGTTGTCTACTTTTAGGTAGAACAACACTACCCACATCTCGGATCACATCCAAGAGTGGAGGAGGCAAAAGACCCTTATAAAATCCACTATTCCTCTTGAGTTCCTTTTAGAGTGGTTCCTTAAATCCCTATTTCCATACACATCTAAGGACGTATCCACCTCAGGAGTGACGAATGAAGAAGAAGCCATTCTCAGGGCCCAGCAACTGGATTTGATTTATTCATAATCTGGGATCTTGTATGAGATTATCCCTGAGGAACTGAGGCCTACTAATAATGTGGAGAAGCCTAAGACTGGACCCCATGTCGATGGTGTGGCTGGGTCCATTAACTCTCCCACCGTAGAATCTTTGGCTAGGAAAATTCATTAGTTGTCTGTCAAGCAGTCTACGATGGAGGTAGAAAAGGATTCCCCCTCCCCCCAGAGTGCAAATGTTTTTTCACAAACCTCTTAGAAGGGAAATTAGCAGCCCGGTGGGAAAAAAAATAAAGGAAAGAAGGGAGAGAGAAATCAAAACAAGCAAAAGCCCATGAACAATGCTGATAGGGGCAAGAAAGAAAAGAAGAAGTTCAAGTTCCTGTGTAATTTGTGCCACGAGGACCACCTTAATCACCTTTGTACCCTTATGGATCAAGCCAAAAAGCTGCTTAAAGCTCAACAACCGGTTGTCCTGAAGGATCCTTTTCCCCAAGGACAGAACTCTGCTTCAGCTTCTAATGTAGCAGGGGGCACTCAAAATGCCCCTGACCCAAACTATATCAACATGGTTCAATCTTTGACTTTGTTGCAGACAAGGAATAAAAATTATGAGAAACAGACTCTTAAGAAGGGTAAATCTATAGGTGAAACTTCTAACCCTCTCACAATAGAGAAGCCTGCTGAAATTATGCTGAAGATACCAAAAGGTGTCATCAAGAAGACCTTGCATAACCATAAAACTAGGGATTCTTCAAACTACTCTATGGTTGAAGACTTATCTCAAACCCCATGTGCAATGTCAGCTTTAGAGGTGTTACAGAGTTTTCCAACTCAGTGGGATTCCCTCTTAGCAGCTTTAGGCAGCATGGACTCTTTGAGTCTCATGGAGAAATTTTATTTATCGGATGTTAAAATTAACCTGCCTTACCATGTAGCCTTATCAATAGATGTCATCCATGGTGGTAATACCATTGGAAGGGAAGTTGTTGATGAAGGTGCTTCTACATGCATTATGTCCTTGACCTATTGGAATGCTCTTGGATCCCCATAGCTGGTCCCATCAAACACTTTGCTTACTTATTTTGATGGAAGATCCTTCCGTTTACATGGTATCCTGCTGGCTTTTGAAATTAATTTGGCAGAAAAAATAGTTTCTGTTAAAGTAGAAGTGATTGATGCTCCTTTGGACTACAATCTGCTTCTGGGAAGGAATTGGACTTATGCGATGCCCGCTATTGTGTCGGTCGTTTTTTGTGTAGTGGTTTTTCCACATGAGGGAAATTTGGTTACTATTGACCAACTTGATTATACTTGGAAAGGTCATTTAGAGTCTAATGAGTCTACTGTGCCATTAGTTGATCAGGTCAAACCTGCTGCACAGAGCTTAGGGGTTGGAATGTACACATCACTGATGGGCATGTTTGATCTTCCAGCCCCGATTAATTATATTGGTTCTACTAGTGTGGGGAAGTCCATAGCTACGGTTGTCGATAGGACTGATCCTTGGGTTCTCCCAACCCCCCATGAACTGGAAGTACCCTTATCGGTAGTGGAGGTAGCTTATAAAGCTATCACTCAAGCCACCATTGATCCCATTCCAGACCCTCTAACAGTCTCGAAAGATCTGGAAGAAGTCTATTTGCCTGCACGGGCAAAAAACTCTTTACACTCTATCGATTGTTTAGACATGGTTTTACCTTCTGATGAAGCCATTCTGGAAGCCATTCTGGAAGCCATGAGTGGACGTGGTAAGATTTGTGAGGATATTCATCATCATTCCTATTTTCTTCCAGAACTAAGCATAATAGAAAATCAAGAGTTTCATTTGAGACTGTCAGAATATGTTGATATACCTATCAATCTCTTGCCTAGGGAAGGAATGTTTGCTGAGGGGAATATGGAAAATATTTCTGCCACTATACCTATTAACATCTATGTGAACTCTAATGTCATGGAAAACATATATATAGGTGCAAGTTGCTCTCCTGAAGAGATTTCCATCTATACTACCCTTTTTAAGGAATTTCGTGATGTCTTTTCCTGGTCATATGAGGAGATTCCAGGCATAGATCCATCGATTATTGAACATGAAATATGAACATATCCTGATTCCAAGCCAGTTCGACAAAATTTAAGACCTGTTAACCCACGCAAAGTGGCAACTATGAAGGCTGAAGTTGAAAAGCTGTTGAGGGCTAGTTTTATCTATCCCATCGCTTTGACAGAATGGGTATCCAACCCTGTTCCTGTTGATAAGAAGCAAGGGACTATTCGCGTCTGTATAGAATTTAGAGACCTCAATAAGTCTTGTCCTAAGGACAACTATCCCACACCATTTATATACCAAATCATAGATTCCTGTGCGGGAAGTGAGGTGTTTTCATTTATGGATGGTTTCTCTGGATACAATCAAATTCAAATAAAACCGGAATACCAACATAAAACTGCTTTCATTTGTCCTTGGGGTACCTTCACGTACAATAAAATTCTCTTTGGATTGAAAAATGCTGGGAAAACCTTTCAATGGGCTATGAAATTTTCTTTCCATGACATTAAAGCCATTGTCGAACCATACCTTGACGATATGCCTACACATTCTCGTAAGAGGGTTCAACATCCAAATCATTTGTGGTTGATAATTGAGAGATGCAGACATTATAAAATACGCTTGAATCCCCACAAGTGTGTATTCTGTGTTGAGTCAGGAAGATTACTTGGGTTCATTGTCTCTAGTAGAGGCATTCAAGTGGATCCATTAAAAGTTGAGGCAATTGTAAATATGCTTTCTCCTCGTTCTCTCAGGAAACTTCAAATCCTGCAAGGAAAGTCTAATTTTCTTCGATGTTTTATTGTTAACTATGCCAAGATCACTAAAGGTTTTATGTGCCTGCTCAAATAGGACATCCCATTTGTATGGGATGAAACTGTACAACTTGCTTTTGAGGCATTCAAAAAAGCTTTGTTTTTGGCACCCTTATTACGTCCACCAGATTATTCTAGGGATTTTATATTATATCTGGCTACGTCAGAGTTGACCATTGGGGTAGTACTAGTCCAGGGGGACGATAAGCTTATAGAGCATGTCATTTATTATCTTAGCTGTGCTTTGGCTGGACCTGAGCTTAGATACTCTCACGTTGAGAAATTAGCCTTAGCAGTTGTTTATGCTATGCAGAGGCTACGTCACTACGTTTTACTGAGGACCACCACAGTAGTGGTAGATGTGAATCCGTTCCAATATGTTTTATCCCGATAGATTGTTGGGGGAAAATTTAACAAATGGATAGTCATTCTCCAAGAGTTTGACTTGGATTTCCAGTTCATTAAGTCTAAGAAGTCCTTAGTTTTTGTTGAGATTATAGAAAAATTTCCTACTGAAGAAGATGTAGTGGTTAAAGATGACTCATTCCCAGATGAGCACATCTTCTTGATATCCACCTCTAATCCTTGGTATGGAGATATTATTATATATCTCTAGACTTTGAAGTACCTTGTAGCTTCCTCAAGGGAGGATTGACGTAAATTACGCCTTCACGCGAAGAACTACTAGGAGATACCTTATATCAATGAGGGGTAGATTCTGTCTTGCGTTGTTGCCTTACCCATGAGGAAGCATAGATTGTCCTGAATGATTCCCATAGCGAAGTGTGGGGGAGTCATTTATCTGGGTTAACAACGGCCCAGAAGATATTGTGTGCCGGTTATTTCTAGCCCATGATCTTTAAAGATTGTGTGGAAGCAGTTAAGCGCTATCATCCGTGTCAACTTTACACCAGGAAAATGCGGTCACATCTTGCTCCGTTATTTCACATTGTCTCGATAGGACCCTTCATGAAATGGGGGATTGATTACGTGACATGCAACCCAGCCTTGGCTTGGGGGCATAAATACATCATTGTCGCTGTTAACTATTTTATGAAATGGGCAGAGGAAATGCCTACTTTCAAAGCTAACAAGGAAACAACAGCTTTCTTTGTATTCAATCAGATTATCGCACGGTTTGGTATACCCAAAGTGATTGTCACTGACCATGGAAGTCATTTTAAAAATAGCATGATGATGGAACTGACTACTATGCTCAGATTTAGACAAGAACATTCATCTTCGTACTATCTGCAAGCAAACGGTTAGGTTGAGGCTGTCAACAAAACTTTAAAAACTATCCTTAAACATACAATTGATGCAGCCTGCTCTAACTGGAACATCATGTTATATCCTGCTCTTCGGGCCTACTGAACCAATGTAAAAACTACTACGGGTTTCTCCCCTTTCCAACTCATACATGGAGTGGAAGCAGTTACTCCTATTGAGTGTGAAATCATGTCTCTAAAGATAGCCATTCATGTGTTAACTGATACAACTAAGCTTGAGGAACTTCTGGTACATTTAGAACACCTTGATGAACAACGTAGAGATGTGCTGAATGCTAATCAAGCTCCTAAAAATAGGGTCAAAACTCAGTATGATAAATCGGTCAAAACTTAGGTTTTCTCTGAGGGGGAACTTGTCTTGCTTTGGGACCAAGACAAAGAACCCCTGCGGGCAAGAAAATTGAAGGCCATGTGGTTAGGACCTTATGTTGTGTCGAAAGTATTGAGTAAGGGCACTATGAGTTATTTTATTTTGATGGGAATAAGCTGCCTGAGCCTAGAAATGGGCTCTACTTGAAAAATTACTATGCTTAGGCCTAGCACTTTTTATTGTATTTTTATTGTATGTATTTTTATGTACATTAGGTTGTCGGTTTTCTTTTTTATATTATCTGCTGGTTGTTGCAAATGTCTTCTAAAAGGTATATAGGGTTTGCTGATGGTGTCATCCATCACACTTGTCACCTAGCTTTAGCAGCATGGGTTATTTACTCTCCCTTAGGACAACTTGTGGCCATGGGAGGTGCTTGTTTAGGTCCTGCTTCTAATAATGTTGCTGAGTATAGGGCTGTAATTGAGCTCCTATGGGATGCTTTGTCACGTGGTATTACCTAGCTTGAGGTCCGTCTGAACTCTCATTTGGTGGTTTCCCAGCTCAATCAAGCTTATCAGGTACGAAATCCTATTTTATTACATCATTTCATGCAAATTCATTTATTGGAAAGACATTTTGAGGTTATTACATTCAATCATATTCCACGAAATCAAAATTCACTGACTGATGCATATTCTAATTACATTTTAGATTGGCATCTCACACACATTTTATAAATATATACAACAAAGATATGAAAAACATTTGTAAATAAGCTGACAACAAACAACAATATATATATATATATATAGGTCAAGTCTGATCCTCAGATCCCGTCATATACAAAATGTACAAAATATGGATCATAGTCCATCAAAATGTCCTAGATCTAAGCAGGACCACCCTGGTCACTAGGACCACCTTGGCCCCCATGGTTCCTCTACACCCTAGCTTCCTCAGCCTCCTCGGCTTCGAAAGCCTCTACAGCCTCTATATATACAAGCACCACTCTAACCACTCACCTGAATAGACGTAACCAGACCGATGGAACTCCAACTACGAACTCCTACATGGAAGTCGGGATGTGCTCTATCCCTAAGGTAGGTACTTGTTGGGTCAACCTGGACAGCTTCCCCTCTAGGACCTTGATCAATCCTGAGTCTTCTCGTATGACAGGATGAACAAACATGCGTGGGTTCCCTTCTGGGTGTAATGGTCCAATATCTGCATTTTCACACATCTATAGGATTAAGACTTGTACATATGTATATATCTATCATTTTAAAATTCATAAAAAATTGAAAATGATAAAAATTAAAAATATTTACCTAGCTCTCCCCATGCTCCTCCTGGAAGGAGGACAAGGTCTGGGTCACCTTAAAAGTCCATCCCAACATATGGAAACTACTCTAGTGCCAGTAGCTATCATTCCCACTAGGTGTAGAAATCATCATCATATACACTGTGTACTGTGTCTCCTCCTCCTTGATGGAGGAAGATTTATCCCCACTTGCTTAGCCTTGGCTGACATGGAGATCTGACCGGTAGAGGTATGGTAGGACTCAATGCTGGGACTCTCTCTCAAAGAAGGCCACTAATATGCTCACATAACCAAAGTTTTCCTGCCTTCCTCTCTTGCAATCGGACAGTTGTCTCTTCATGATAGGGACAACTCCCAAAAACCAATCATAGAGAGCACCATGAAAAAATTCAACTGCCAGCCTCATTTGGTTCTGTGTAGCCAAATGTAAAGAAGAGGATCCTAAAATCCTCAAGATGGTGCTATCGAGTACCTATAGAGTAAGGTCACGGATATGTACAACAGGGATGCAACTTCCCCTCTTTTGAGTACCCTGTGTGCAAAACACATCTATGTAGTTCTAAACACTTAAAGGGTCATTTCCCCTTCCAGTTCCCTCTAAGTTCATCAGTGCTCCTCGTCGTGACAGACCGGTAATGAAATATATGTCTTCAGTAGTAATCTCCAAGGTTTCACCCTGTAGGTTGAACATCCCCAAATCATGATCCCAATAATTTACCATGAACTCAAGTATGCGGACATTGGCCCGCATGGGTGATGCGCAAAATAATTTTAGTATCCCACTTATTCACAATGCATGAATAGTGGGTGGAATTTGGAGCACTATTTTTTACATTATTTCATGCTCCCGTTCTCTCCATTCCAGAACCATCTTTTTCACCTAGAAACACAAGTGATTTGATTCAGTAATTCCATATAAAAATTCAAATTTTTTTTACTATCTTCAGCATTTTATCCTTCACAAAGCACACATGATTGTATAGTTAGACATGTCATGTACTGTACGTGTAAATTGAACCCAGTGATAGATTAATTTTACTCACAACAATTAACAATTGATCATGCAAAATCACTCACAAAGAGACTGAAAAATGGAGCTAAACACTAAACTGTATTAACTCAGTGTACAATAGCCAACCCTGTAACATAATAGGTTTCTGAATAAATAAAATACATCAGGGATTTGAATGCATGAGGAGCAATTTGAATCTAGCATAAAGCAGGCTTACTAAAAATAAGCAAATCCCCCATAGGTGTAAAAAGCTGGGTCCAAATCAGTCATGGAGCTCACGAATTAGAAAAAAGGATTAGGTAAGCTAAAGAGTGGTGGAATGGAAGCTCATACATGATTTTCCAAGGAGAAAATAGAGGAGGATGTAAAGGACAAAAAACTAGTTCACCTCACCTAGTCTACCTTTTCCATTTGCCTTAAAACATTGAAAAAGCAGGGAATAAAGCAGAAAAAGCAGAAGGGCACCTAGGGAGGCCAGGAATAAAGCAGATTTGATTCCTTGGGATTTCCCATGTGCTACATGAGTCAAATAAGGCAAGTTTGACCATTATGGATAGGCAAAAGACAACTTGCACAAGGTGGGACACATGAACTAGGCAAATAAAACAAAAAATAATTAAATTAATGTCTAAGTGGGTAAACTATGGGTTGATTATTCTAACACCCCCCCTTAAGCCTGACTTATGAGTAATATATCAGAAAAATATAGGGCCTAGCAACAAGTCTTAGTCACCCTTTTACATACTGCATGTCCATTTAAACAAGCAAAGAGGCAAAAACCACATGGGAAAATCCTCCCTTAAACATGGACTGTAAAACAAAATTTGGAAATATTGTCTTCACTCATGCTTCACAGCATGATCAGCAATCCCCAATAGTGATTTGAGATTGCTGAAGGTCTTCTCACAAAATTCTTTGGTGAAGATATCAGCTACTTGTTCTGAAGATGAACATAAGAGTAGGTGAATGGTGCCATCATGCACAAGCTCTCTGATGTAGTGCATATGGATCTCAATGTGTTTGGTTCTATGCTTCTAAACTGGATCTTTGCAGATTCGAATGGTACTCTGGTTATCACATTAGATGGTAGTTGAGTACTCTGATTTGAAGCCACACTCTCCAAGTAAACCCTGCAACCATAAACATTGAGTTGTTGCATTAACAACTCCTCTGTACTCTGCTTCTGTAGATGAGAGTGCAATGGAACTCAGTTTCTTGCTTGACCAGCTAATTGGCCCTTCTGCAAGCATGAACACATATCCTGATGTGGAATTTCTATCTGTGCTATCACCTTCCCAATCACTGTCAGTAAATCCAATCAAATCAAGATCAGATTTTGCTTTATAAAAGATCCCATGTGTCCTTGTTCCCTGAACAAAGTTAAGGATCCTTTTGGCTGCTTTCCAATGGATCTCATGAGGCTGATCCATATATCTATAAGCCACACTTACTGCATAAGAAATATCAGTTCTATTATGTTTTAGATATAATAAACATCCAATCAATTGCCTATACATTGTATTGTTTACCATAGGTGAAGAATCAGCTTCTTCCAGCTTCACTCCTAAAAGGAAAGGAGTTTTGCTTGCTTTGAAATCCTTCATTCTGAATTTGTTCAACAAATCCAAGGCATACTTGGACTGGTGCACCTTTATTCCAGCTTTGGTTTGAGAAATCTCAAGCCCCAAAAATTGACTTAAGAGCCCCAAATCTGTCATGGAGAAGGCTTGGTTCATAGCACCCTTTAAGGAAGCAATCTCATCCTTTGAGATTCCTGTAATGAGGAGGTCATCAAAATATAACACAATGATCATTAATGAACCATTAATTAACTTCAAATAGACATTTGGTTCTGATCTACACCGAACAAAATTCAGTGATAGCAAGAAGCTATCGATATTGGCATACCAAGCCCTGGGGGCTTGCTTTAGCCCATACAATGACTTTCTCAACCTGCACACAAGAGAAGGGTTAGTATAAAAACCTTGAGGCTGCTGCATATATATCTCTTCAGTGAGATCTCCATTCAGGAAGGCACATTTTACATCCATGTGATGTACCTCCCATTGCCTTGAGGCTGCAATGGCTAAGGCTAGCCTGATCGAATCCATCTTTGCCACTGGGGCAAAGGTCTCATTGTAATCTATCCCATGAACCTATGAGTAGCCCTTGGATATCAATTTGTCCTTGTACTTCAGTGGTGAAACATTAACAACAAATTTGGTCTTATAGACCCACTTACACTAAACTAACTTTCTCCCTGGGGGAAGATCCACTAGCTCCCGTGTGTTGCTCTTTTGGAGTGAGTTAAACTCCTCCTTCATGGAAGCTTGAAATCTTGGATATAATGCTTCTTCTTCATATGTTTGAGGATTATACTCCACCATCAAATATCATTTTTCAGCAAACATAGTATCCTTCATGCACAGACCACTCTCAAATTGAGATCTAGTCCTCCTTGGGTCATTGGGATCCTCGGCTAGCTCTCCTGCTGCATGTAGTGTCTTGGATTCCCATTTTGGCCTTGTAGGGATGTTAGGGTATGAAATAAACTCATCTCCATCAGAAAAATCAGAATCAGCATGTTCAACAAACTCTTTACTTACTTCCTTAGATTCAGGTGGTGAAGAGGCTTCACCAACTTCCACTGCTACAAGGGGTTATTCTTCAAACTGAACACACCTTTCAATGAAGGCTTTGTTTGTGCTCAAATTTATCAGCTTGTACCCTTTTGAATATTCAGAGTATCCAACAAAAAGACAATCTTGGCTTTCAGGCTGCAAAGCCTTCCTCTTCTCTGTTAGAATCCTAGCCCAAGCCTTTGAGCCAAAAATCCTGAAATGGGTCACATCTGGATTGTGCCCACTCCATGCTTCGAAGGGAGTCATACCATAAAGATGTTTATGGGGAAACCTATTCTAGATATAAGCTACATAGTTGATAGCTTCGGCCCAGTACTTTGGTGGCAAAGTTTTGGCCTCCATTATGCATGTTGCCATCTCCTTCAGTGATCTGTTCTTCCTCTCAGCAACACCATTTTGATGTGGTGTGTAAGGGATAGAATGACGCATCTAAATACTTGCATTTTCAAAATAATTAATAAACTCAGACTTGACATACTCACCACCATTTTCAAATATGAGGACCTTGAGTTTCCTCCCAGACTGGTTTTCAACCAAAGCCTTAAAGACTTTGAAGAGGCCAAAAACTTCAGACTTGTGTTTCAGGAAGTAAACCCAGCAATACCTGGAAAAGTGATCAATAAAATTCAATGCATATTTTGCCTGACTCATGGACATATGGGGGAATGGGCTAGCAACATCACTGTGGATCAGCTCGAGGGGTGTAGAGGTTCTCTCATGACTAGCTCTCTCAAATTTGTGCTCTGGGCGTTTTCCTATGATACAACCTTGGCAGACTCCTTTGGAAAATTTTTATCTTGGGAAACCCTATGACCATCTCTTTTTCACTAATATCAAAAATATATTTGTAGTTTAGGTGGCCAAATATTTCATGCCAAATCTTGCTAACCTCATTAGCATGAATCAGAAGATCAGAGGGGTTTGAGTAAGGTAGGAATTGTGAGAACATGTATACCTTTTGAGCATGATTTGCAACTCCTTTTGCAATGACTCTACCACTTGAGATTTCTGTGATCTCAACTTCATCAGGGGAGAATATGACTTTCTTAGGAGACCTAGTGTGGGTCATCTGGTACATTGAAAAGAGGTTTGAGGCAAGACCAGGCACATACAAGACATTGCTGAACTGACCATGATCAAGATCAATCCTCCCTTTGCCCAAACTTTCAGTGAGAGAGTCATCTCCCAGTACTATAGGTGGTCCTTTCGACATATCAAGTGAGGAGAATGCCTCCTTGGTCGAAACCATGTGTCTTGAAGCTCCAAAATCAATGATAAAACTGGGTGAGCTTGATGTGCCAGCAACCAATGCATGAACTCTCTCTCTATCATCTGAACTTGATCCTCCTTCTCTCTTCTTTGAGATTTCTGGAAGGGAGATGCCATTCTTCTTCAGGAGTTGGGTCAGCATGTCAATATGCTTTTTCATACAAGAGCTTTCAGAGTGATTGCCCTTATTGCAGTATGCACACTTGTTCATTTCACCTTTGTTTTTATTCTTCTGGTAGTTATTCTTGGAACCTTGTGGTTCCTCCAGAGACTGTTTCTTGTCTCTCTTTTGCTCAGGGGGATTTTTAGCTTTCTTTTTTCTTTTTGAATCCACCTTCAAATCTCCAGAAATCAGAGTTTTATCTTTGGATGGTTTGATGGTTCCCATCATCACCAGCTTGTCCTGTTCTTGTGTGAGAGATTCCATGAAATCTACAAGGCTAGGCATCTTCTAGGTTTGAGCTGTCAGTTTTGTGGCATAGAAGGTCGAAACAAACACTGAATAGTTAGGGCCTAGCTTTGAGAGGGTGTCTAGGATGAGCTGATCATCTTTCTTTTCAATCCCACACTATTTCAGCTGCAAAACTAGTGCTTTGAACTTGGAGAAATATAGCTGCAGGGATTCAAAGCTATTTGGACTCAGAGAAATTAGCTCATTTTCGATTTGATGTCCCCTCATCTCATCTGTCTTTCCAAAAAGATCAGCAAGATTCTCCCATACTTCATTCGGTGATGTCAATCCATCAATATGGAAAAGGAGGTCTCTGGAAATACTCAGACACATGAGACCATAGGCCTCATCCCTCCTGTTGTGCCATTTTATCTTCTCTGCAGCTACATTGGGATATGCTTCTATTGCCATAGTCACCCTGTAGGGGCCTTTCTCTCTCAACAGTATCTTCATCTCTGCTTTCCATTCAAATAAATTGAAGGGATTCAAGATAGTTTTCTGTGATTGATCCATAGCTAGAAATCTTGTCCCGACTGTCAGTAGAAGGCTCCCAGTCACTGATGTCGAACCTGCAAAACAATTTTGGAGGATAGAAAAAAATATAAAATAGCTCTGATACCATGTGGAAATTGAACCCAGTGATAGATTAATTTTACTCACAACAATTAACAATTGATCCTGCAAAATCACTCACAAAGAGACTGAAAAATGGACCTGAACACTAAACTGTATTAAATCAGTGTATAATAGCCAACCCTGTAACATAATAGGTTGCTGAATAAATAAAATACATCAAGGATTTGAATGCATGAGGAGCAATTTGAATCTAGCATAAAGCAAGCTTACTAAAAATAAGCAAATCCCCCATAGGTGTAAAAAGCTGGGTCCAAATCAGTCATGGAGCTCATGAATTAGAAAAAAGGCTTAGGCAAGCTAAAGAGTGGTGGAATGGCAGCTCATACACGCTTTTCCAAGGAGAAAAGAGAGGAGGATGTAAAGGACAAAAAGCTAGTTCACCTCACCTAGTCTAGCTTTTCCATTTTCCTTAAAACACTGAAAAAGAAGGGAATAAAGCAGAAAAAGTAGAAGGGTTCCTAGGAGGCCAGGAATAAATTAGATTTGATTCCTTGGGATTTCCCATGCGCTACATGAGTCAAATAAGGAAAGTTTGACCATTATGGGTAGGCAAAAGACAACTTGCACAAGGTGGGACACATGAACTAGGCAAATAAGACAAAAATAATTAAATTAATGTCTAAGTGGGTAAACTATGGGTTGATTATTCTAACAATGTACACGACTATCTATTTAGGGACTCGCATACAGAATGCGTGTACGTGATTCTTCACACTGTCAACCTGCGTACGCGTCGTGCCATCTTTAGGATGCTTTTAATAATGGAATTAGGACTTAAAATTAATAATTGCTTGGATCAAAATGAAGAGCTCAGGGTGTAGGCTTACCTGCAACTTGTGGAATTCTATTTCATTGGTTCAAATGTCCACAATGATCGAACAAAGGTAGAAGGACAAACTTGCTTTTTATGGTTCAAAATTTCAAATGGTGAGTTTTGTTTTGAATTTCAACTATTTATAGAAATTATATTTATTTAAGTGGGTCTTTTTCTATAGTTTGAAAATTCATTCAAATAATACCATATTTATTTGTGCTTTGGAACAGGTTTTTCACTATTACAAAGTGTTGTTGCTGCAATAGGGTGGTTTTGTCATTTCCAATACATTTTGGCATCTTTATTCACTCCACATTAACCTTAGCATTCAACATTTTTCCATGGACTATGGTATTATAAACCATTAGTGCCCTATTTTTTATCATTGTTCTTCCGTGGATAGGACCCTTTGTTCTTGGGTACCTTCCTTTTAAGCCTATATTGTTCTTTGGTACTCATGCCGCAACTTTCAGGTTCAGGGGTGTCCTCTTACCTATTTTTCACGCCAAATAGAGCTTCTTTTGAATATCTTTTTACAAGATATCCCTTTATAGGAATCCCTGCCCTTATGGAGTTTCTTTAGGCCCAGGTCTAACTCCTTCAAACTAGACTCGACTACCAAGTTAACTCGTCCGTTCAAGCTCGTTAAGAATATGTGAACGGGCATCCGCATTGGTGGTAGGTTATCTCTTTCTCGGACCATGCAGAATAATAAGAGAAAGGATCTCTCTCTTTTCTTTTTGAATTGAGAATAGTATTCTCAGGTATAGGTTTATCACTTTTCCGGACCTGAGGGACTAAATTTATGGAAAAGGAACACCCGGTTTGAGCTTAGTTTTCTCTTTTTTGTGCTCTGGACCTAAACATGAAAAATATTTTGAGTGTACTTGGTGTATTTGTCATGCTCGTTAAACACTTAAGAACAAAGCAATGAGTTTATTGTTGTAAGCCCCATTTCTTATAACCAAATGGATCTTTTCGAGTGATATTGCTTTCCTTCACACTCATAAAACTCAAGCTATTTTATGTTGTTTTGGAAGGAGTGTTGGGTAGGTGGTAATTTAACCTTTTTCAAACCTCCCTGACTAAGTATGAAAAAGGTTCACCTTTTCTTCTATAGAAGTTAAGAGTGTTCTTCTATGGTATGTTTTATACTTTTTTGGGCTCAGGAGACTAAATTGGACCAAAAAGGACCCCCCTAGAGTCTTCTTTGGAGTTTTCAGACTCTCTAAATGTGAAAACACCAACTGAGCATGTACTAGTTTGGGCTCATTAAATCCATGAATCAGTGACACTATCAAGCATTATTTTCCCATCTCTTCAAGATTTTTAAAAAATGAAGAGGGATCCGAGTTAACTTTCCTAGACTAGTTAAAATTTAACAGGGAAGGTAAGGAAGAAGTTTTTTCTTGTTTTCAGTAATGGCAGCATGTCCTCCTTGAACATCGCACTCTTTGTTTTTTTCGATATCCATGTCTCAGTGATTACTTTTTTGTTTAGCTATTACTTTGAGTTTCTTACTCCTCCTCTTGCCCATTATACCTAGGGAATCTGATCATGTCTCCTACATGACAGATAGGTCTAGTTGTTCTATTTATAAGTTATACACTTCCTTGGGTCATCTCTGTGTTGTGCTCATTATTCAAGGATTTTACCCAATGTTTGATCTATAGCATGATCCCATCATTGTTATATATGTTATCTATTGTGTCTTTCTTCTTTTTCCCAGTTCCTAGTCACTCTTGTGATCCGTTGGAGGATCTATTGCCTTCCTTATCACAGCATGGTTTCATTTCAGTACTTCCTGATGATGAAGCCCTAGAGTTTTGATGATTATACCTCAAGATTCACTTTTATCATGGGTGAATTCCTTTGCTTCAGTTGTCGATTATTACCTATTGATTGAAAAACTGTTGATTCATTTCCATGTTCGACTTCAACTTACCATTATTCACATGGCTTGGATTGTACTGAATCTTTGGGATTATTTATGAAGACCTTAGTTCCTCACCTATGGACTAAGTTGCGCAAGATTATGTTCTATTCATATACACATCTTCCATATCTTTGAAGACTCATAATTATTGTATATTGTGGCTTCGATCCACCTTTGTAATATATGTGGTTTTATACCTGTATCATATGATGTACTCAAATATTGTAAAGGAGCTAGTGTTCCAGTAATTTGAACATAGCATCCTCAGATGTAACTTTGTATATAACATTACTATGTATTTGTTTCAGGTACTCTCTCTGCTCCATTGGATTTCTGAGTTCTCCAAAGATAAAGATTATAATGTATTTCTTCCATCGTTTTCCTTTGACCTCACACATTAGGGGGCGTCTGTTATCCACCTGAATGGCACCTTTTCATCCGAGTGTCGACATCCATCATGTTGGCACACAAAAGGACATTTATGGATTGAGGGTTTCCCAAAACATTATAGATGGGATTATTATGAACTACATTTATCATCCATCCAGCTGGTTATTTTTACCCTTTAGATATGTCAGGTCATGTACGCGACTCTTTATATATGCAACTCACATGTTGTACGCGAGTATCGGTTGTTGCATCTCTCATACAGATTTGTATGCGGGTTACCCTTAGAGCAACTCACGTGTCTTACGCGAGTTGCCAGTATTGATACCCATGTACACCTTCCTTTGACATTTAAAATAAAAACTCATGATTACTTGAGATTAGTTAAGCCCTTAACCTTAATCACCTTAACTGTCTCAACCTCCTCAACCTTCGAAACTACCTTATTTCACCAAGTATAAATACAGGCCTTGGGGAAGGTGTTAATCACATACACTTGGAGAGCAAAGTTATGTTGGTGGAGTTTGTTTAGAAGTCTTTGGAGCAGTGGAACTCAAAATCCTTTGGTTGCAGAGGAGTCGTTGTCTCAGGTGTTGGGTTGTAATATGAACTCTTTCATTATTGTTAATAAAGAGAATTCTTCTTCCATATGTGTCTTGAATGTCTCTCATATATTGTGGTTGAATAAATATTTATGATTCAACATTCTGCATATGATTTATCTAACCTGTTTATATATATGTATAATCTTGTATTTAGAGGATTGATTCTCGACAGGTGAAGGAGAAGCATCCCTGAAGACTTTGGAGGAGAAGCAGAGTGGAAGAGGACAAGCTAGGATCAACCGTCGTGTATCGAGTGAGTCTTTTCTATCCTCCTATTTCCTTTATTGCACTATAGAGTCGATTGCCTGCAAGTTTCATGAGTATGTTGGTAACCCCAAACCTTCGGTTAGAAGGTGTTTATTCCTATACAACAGTTAGGTATAATGAGAGTGTGTGCGAAAGATAGGAAGGATGTTAAGGGGTTGGGGGAGAGAGAGATAGGTTTGGGGGTTAGGTTTATTTAGAGGACTAAGGTACAAATAGAGTGATATAGGAGTTAGGATGGGTTAAGGATGACACAAGAGAGAGAGAGAGAGAGAGAGAGAGAGAGAGAGAGAGAGAGAGAGAGTAGGGGGTTTTAGAGGTAGGAAAAGGAGTTGGCATTAGGAGAAATTTGAGATTTAAAATGGGCCTCCCAAGAGATGTAATAAAATATTATGAGTTTGCATTTTGTGGGGAAGGTATATTTACAATTCACCTCTTGCATTACAATCCATGTAACTATGGTTAAGTTAAATTGAAAAGATGTATATAACTAAAATTAATAAAAAACCATCTTTGATATGACTAAGACTAGAAGTAATTTTATATCTTAAATGTACAAAAGTAAAGTACACATAAAAGAAAACAAAGTAAAATATTTTAGTTTTGAATTATTAACTTAAATAAAATATAATTAAGTTGACATCAATAATTGTTTATATATAATCCTAATGTATATTCTATCCAATTCAATTTAATCTTTAATCTTTATTCATTAAATAAGATTTAAATTTGTAGCTATAAATTTGATTAATTTAACTCGAAAATAAACTTTAAATTAATTAATTATTTTAATTATAATTTAAATTTACGTGCATATTAATTAAATGACAACATAAAATTTTGAGTCGACTTACTATATCCTATAAAGTTTAAATAAATTTTTCTCAATAATAATATAAACATAAATATATGAGTTTGTCATATAAACTTAAATGCATTTCCATTACAATTTTATAAACATAATATATATGAATTTTTATTTTATATAATGTGTAGGAATTATCGCGTAACTCTATTTTATGAATATGGATTTTAAACGGAGTGGGCTACCGACGCGACGATTTTGCCCGGCGGCAATCGTCGCGCCGACTCTCCGACCGTCGGCGGCTACCCCTCCTCTCCGTTCCCGGCCCCGTCGCAAACCACGTCCGTTTCTCCATTTGCCGTCAACTACAAACACCCGTCCGTTTCTCCGCCGTCACGTCCAATCCTGTCCCATCCTGTGCCCGCCACCTAATCCCTCCCGCCACAATTCAAACTCTCATTGACCGTGAACCCACGCCCTGCAATGATCCCCTGCAGCAGTCCGCTCTGCTCATTATACATTAAACAGAGTGGATGCTTGGCTCCAGTCTTTAGAGATTTTT
>LPNX010693195.1:5483-61170 GCA_001517045.1 Pseudotsuga menziesii
GAGGAGATCACCAGAAAGTCCCTAGGATTCAAGAGCACAAAATTCCCAGCCAAGTCTCATTTTAACAAGCATACATAGAGCAGAATAATGGTCACACATGGTCTCCTGTAACAGGATCATGTTAGGATTTAGAGAAGAAAACAGTGGCTTGAGGGATTTTTTTTTGGTAAGCCCTCCAAACCCACGAATATTCATAGAAATAATTTTCACGGGTCAACCTGCTCATCAGGTGACTGTGCTCTAAGCGCCCGAGGAGAAATGTGAGATCTAGCAGCTGCCTTGATCCTGGCTGAAAGTGGAGTGTAGTGCCTCAAGGGCCCATAAATTATAATTAGCTATAGGGGCATGTGGATTCTTGCTTTGCTTAACACCCAAAAATGGTTAACTACCTCATCTACCCCATTACATGGCTCATTTGTCCACTTTCCTACCATATCTCCATCAAAAACCCATAAAACCATCTAAAAGGTCACCAAAAAGCTTAAAATGCCTCCAAAAGGCTATAAAATCCTTTTTTCCTCCAAAAATATCCAAAAAGGAATAAAAAATATAAAATAATGAGGAAAAAAGAAGAAACCCTAATAGCTGAAACCCTAAAACAGCTAAAACCCTAAAAAGCTGACCTAAACCACATGGTTTTATAAATAAGTGATGGAGACCCATTATTCCATATCCATTATCATAAGCATCCTGCCTCTGCCGAAATTATTCTTGAAACCCTAGCTTATCATTAAGCTACTTTCACCATTGAGAACTCTTTTCGGCCCATTTCCACCACCGGAGAAGGAGAAGAAGCAGCTTGGAGCTCGAAGCCACCGACATCGGACCAACGCAACGGACTCCATCAACCTCCTAATTGGAGGTAACATCAATAAAAAAATCATTATTCATTTCTTTACCGTTTCTGCTTTATATTATTTACTTTTCACCGTATTGTTTCATGTTATTTACTTTTTACTGNTTCCTACCTTTACGAATGGTTACATTTTCAAACCTGATAGAGTCCAAAGGACGAGTGGAGGGAGATACCAACCGAGATTTATCTGTAAAGATGGCTAAATATTTAAGAAGGGAAGGGTCATGGAAAGATGGAGAGGCTGTAGGGATTTGTGCAGATTCAGATCACCGGGGAGAGGTCCTTTGGAGAGGGGGGAAATCCTCCATAGTAAAAGGGGGGAGAGACTCAAGATCTGAGGAAGGAGGAGATGGAGAAGTGGAATGAGGAGAGGGGTCAGAGACAGCTGCTACCAAAGGACTGACAGTTGAGAATGCCCTGTCAGGAGAGGGAGGACGAGACCGAGAAATGGAAGGGAGTGAAGGATAAGGTAAAGGAGGCACAGGAGGAAAATTCAAGGCATTGGCTCGAGCAAGAATTTCCAAGTCCCGAAGATACTGAAGGTCCCCACTGTGTGAGCTCGCCAAAGGATGAGAGGGCAGAAGAAGTGTCATAGGGTAATGGAGGGTCCACAGATAAAGGATCACCAGAAGGATCCCTATGAGGAGAGACCTCCAAGGTAGAGTCAGAAGGCTAAGTAAGGTCCGAAAAACCCCTACTTTGAGGATGACCATGAAGCAAAGAGGAGCATTTATCTCTTAAATGACCCGTCTCTCGACAAAAAATGCATCTAAAGGGCATGTTCAAGCAATCAAGTCTCTGGGTGAGGACAAAGTTATTGCAAACAATGTTTATATCAGGAAGGAGGCCCTTAGATACATCCAACTCTACAAGTACTTTGGCCACCCTTTTATAAAAAATGATATGGAAGTCTTTTTCTAGTGCCACAAATATCCCAATGGTATTAGCGATACCAATAAGGAAGTCCTTGTTCCACAAAGGGAAGGTTAGTGCAGGCATCAATACAAAGAGATGTCTCTTGACAACTCTCTCCTTGATCAGGTCGAAATTGGCATGCCAAGGACTGAGTACCAAGGACCTGTTCCCAATGGTCCAGAGAGAGTCCAGGATCAGCGAAGCGTCAACATCCTTCAAGAAAACAATGACGAGCCACTTATTGGAAATCAAGCTAATGGTAGGTACGTAATGGATAATGGGCTTCCAGTGCTCTGTGGCCCAAGCCACCCATTCCTCACGGTTCATAGAGCAATACTCGAGGCACCCAATTAAGGCTCTGCGGAAAAGTTCAGAGATACAGTCAAGCATTACATCCCTGCCTAAAACATAACGATGCTTGGTCTCCAGAGCGGTTAAAACCTTTGACTTCCTACGTGCATTGTAACATACCTTACGGGCCATCTCTCCCAGAGGAGCAGAGGGCAGGCAAAGGCCCAGAGAAGCCATAACCGAGAGGGGAAACCCTAACACACTAAAAAACCCAGGTACACTAACCCGACCACAATCAACAGAACACCACGAACCCAACAACCGATACCAGACTAGGGATTAGAAGCAAATACTGGCAGAGAATCTCCAAAAGGTAACCAGGCATAGTAAAGGAAAAACCCTACTAATAGACCCCAATCAGATGCAAACACTTCCCGAAACCCTAGTAAAAAAATTCCCACTTTATTAACATGGTTGGTACTAAGCCCCCTTGGTCAAGGGACGGACTCCATTTACAAAGAGCATGTTGCTTGAGACCTTCCCCTAGTCTCCTGACATCATAACTTGTTACTTAAAACCAAAGAAACCATTTTTGTGCTATCGTGTGACCATTAAATGAATGCATTTTTATGGAACTAAAAATAATAAAATTTAATTTGCAAATAAATATAGAACTTACACAACGTCATTCACACCATAGAACTTTCAAATCAAGTTTTTCATCCCCTTGCAACTATGCATTTAACAAGTGTTTGGTTTATACTCAGAAGGAAACTTATGTTTCTTTATTAACAATCCTATTTAATAAATTATTTAAATTTATAATTTTATTATAATAATTATTTTATAATTAATATAGGTTTATCTCAGATTTCAATTTATAAGCATTAAGATCTATGTTGGTTTTTTTAAAGTTTTTTTTTTTAAATTTTAAAATTGAGTTAATATATGGTATTCAAAAGGTTTTTTTTGGTGGTTGTTATTTATTTTAAGTACAATATCTTTCCCATATAGGGTCGTATATTCTTTATTCAATTAATATTTTTAGTTAAATTTATAAAGATACATGTATTTCTAACGTGGTAATAAGAAATTACATTTTGTTGCAATGAGAATGCGTATTCGTTGAATATCTTAGGAATGCCAAACATTTTAAAAATGTGTGTACATTCTTTTTTGAATTGCTTTGGTCCTTCTCAAACCTCTACATCTCCATGTTTCCCTCCAATACATTGTTACAAAAGTGTGCACGCGTTTTTAAAAGTGCGTACACATTTATGAAAGCATGCATGTGTTCTTAAAATCACATGTGTGTTCCTCTACGTAAAAACAAATGGGTCTTGAGGCTTACATAGGGTGGGTGGGGAGACAAAGTGTTTAAGCCTCGATAAACCTTCTTCAACTCAAACACCATGGTTAGGGTAGGAAAACACTTGGGTCTTAGATCCTAATTGTGCATTTTTGGGATCACACCATGGATGACACCTACAATCCACAATAAGAGTTCTCTATAGGGTGACTTTGCCATCGGATTTGGATATGGATGCCATTATGAGGTTTTGTGTATTGATGATGGTTCACATGGCCTTAACCATGGACAAGGAAGGAAAACAATTGCATCAATATCTTGTTCAATTTGGTTAGGCTCAAAAACCTTGAACGGTTTTAAGCTTCTTGAACCAACACACGAGTCCTCTATAAGGGTTCTTTCCATGGATTTGAGTGGGATACACAAACCATGACTAGGTCTTGTGCATTGAAAATGGGTTTCGTGGCATAAACATGATGGGAGGAAACAACAACCTTAAACCTTGATTAAACATTATTGAGCTAAAGCACCATGAACAACACCTAAAAACCATGATTTGAGCCCTCTCTGTGGAGAATTTAAGATTTGAGTTGAATATGTGAGCCATTAGGAGGTCTTGGGCATCATTGATGGTTCTCAGGTCCTTGGACATAGTTGAGGGAGTGAAACAAGAGCCTTCAATGCTAATACTTTCTTCTCAGACTCAAGTTCCATGGATGAGTCCTTGGACCAACACATATGACCTATGTAGGGTATCATTCACCTCCGAGTGGGATATGGTCGCCATGAAGATGTTAGTTGTGAACTAAGAATAACTCTCAAGGTCTAACAGAAGTTAGAGGTAGATGATAAGATATTTTCTCCCTAAATGAAACCTCTTGGGTTTAAGTGCTATGAACACCATCTCAACCCACAAAACTTTACTCTATATAATGCCATGAATGTAACTTTGAGCCACCACATAGATAGGGTATATCTTGTGAGATTTAATAGGAAGATCTTGAGACAAGTATAGTCCTCATAGAGATGTACAAGAAAATAGAGAAGAAAATAATGTGCTAGAACACAAGAGTTTTGAAGAACAATTGGAATATTTTCCATGCATTATTATTCATCAATATGAGTACATATAGAATACATCCTTAGTGGATAAAATTGAGTGCCTTGGAGTCAATTCAAGTGGCAGGCTTATATTAGGTGAAAATCCCCTCTATGGCAAGTACCGAACCCAACTCATACTAGATAGTCACAAATTGGCTAGGTGGGTCTAGTTACCTCATGAGTGACCATAAATCAAGCCTTGAGTGGCTTGTTAGGAGAAAAAGGAGGGAGGGAGTTAAGGAAATAACAAGCAAAATTTCCAAAGTCATCCTACCGCACCTAGTACTTTCTAATATAGGAGGAAAGCAAAGAAAAGCTTCTTTAACTCATAAAATTAGGATAAAAGAAAAAAGTAGTGCTCTAACTCATAAAAGCAGAGCAAAATCTAGAATAAGGGTGCAAAAGAGGATAGGATAACACAAGATGGTCAAGTTATACTTTAAGAAGCCAACTAAGATAGTCTAAACCACTAGAAAACTAATAAAAGATTATAATATGGTCTAGATGATTAATTTATTCTAACACCCCACCTTAATCTCGACTTATGTGAGTAAATATATAAAAATTAGGGCCCGACAACAAAGGATATGGTCACCCTTTACAATTTTATTTGTCCAACAATCGAGGAAATAGGGAAAACCTAATGGGAAGAAACCCACCCCCCATCAAAATGGGAATGGCACAAAAATGAATAAAAGTTCTTTAGAATGTCTTGTTCTTCACTTGAATGAGCTGAATGTAGTGATTCTTGATGAAATACTTACAGAAGATGTTGTAGATGCCTCGATCATGCACCGATTTTCCAATGTCGTGTAGACAAAGAAAATGTGTAGAATCCCCTTGGAAGTCAGATATTGTTGATGGAGGAGCATCATATGAACGCTTGTTGTTGTGAAAAGATACATAATCATATCTGAATACATAATCAAATATGGAAAATAGATCTATGCTATCATCTCCTAACCAAAATGCATCAATGAAATCAACATGATCAATTTCTTGTGTAGTTGCATAATGATGAGTTAGACCATAAACTTTCTTTCCAAATTGATGTAGCACCTTCCTAAGTTTGCGATGGAGAACATGAGGCTCTGAACTATCAAAATAGGAATCATATAGAGCAACAAACAATCAAGGTATAGTGGCTCCAAAATCGAAAAGGGTCATAGTTGGAAAAGAGTGTGGAACAGGTTCAAGTGTGTAGGACCAACAATCCAAAGATATCCAATGACATGGGAAACCAACCAATAAAAGAGATGCATAACTTGAAACCAACAGAAAAAAGTGACACTATTGGAAACCAAGGAGGAATTGATGGATGAATTCAAGGTTTGTATAGTTTTATGTGCATCTAATGCTTGAGATAATGGGTTGGATAGTGTCATTACCTACATATCAAACTACATATTATCTTCCAAATTAGAATAGGAAGCATTCAAATGGAGTTCGAAGGAGTTGGATGGAGGCGAGTCATAAACTAGTGGAAAAACACAAGTATTGAGAGATGCTCTGATGAACTAATAGGTGGCTCATCCAAAGAATCCATAGATATTTCTAATCCAGACATATCATAATGTGTATCTAAATCAGAGACATGGGAAAGGGTTTTAATTCTTGCACTCAAGGCATAAAACTCATTACCTTGATGGTACACATTAAGATAGTGCTCCTTGGTATCAACGGGTTTTTTCGATTCTTTCTTTTTTGAAAAATTAGGAACATCAATGTTATGCTTATCAAGCAATTAGGTCATGATGTCCAATTTCTTCTTAAAATAAGATTTCTCAAAATGAGAACCTTTGCTGCAATAGGTACACTTGGATCTCACTTTATTCTTCTTCTTGGAATTTGAACCTTCATCGGTTGAATTGGAACCTTCATATTCATCGTCTAACTTTGGATTTTTCTCCTTCAATTTTTGTTTCCCTTTGGACTTAGAATTATTTCTTCCACATGCTGAAAGCGCATGGTCCTTGGAGGTTTTAAGCTCCCCCATTTGAACTAACCTGTATTTCTCTTTGGTGATAGAATCTATGAATGCATCTGTGGATGGAATCCTCCAATTTCAAACTGCAAGCTTAATAGCATGGAATGTACACACAAACAATGAATACTCAGAACCCAATTTGATAGGATGGAAATAACCAATTTCTCCTCTTTCTTCTCAATCCCACATTTCTTGAGCATAAACACTATTGAATTGAACTTGGTGAAGAACTTCTCATGGTATATAAACTGCTTGGACTCAATGAGATCAACTCATTCTCCAATTGATGACCTCTGAGTTCATCTTGTTTTCCAAAGAGGGAATCGAGCTTGGTCCACACTTCATTTGGGGTTGTCAAACCATCAAGATGAAATAGAAGCTCTAGATAAATAGAGAGACAAAGCATACCATAGGATTCATCCTTTTTGTTATGCCACTTTGGTTTCTCAACAGTTGCATTTAGATTGTTCTCTAAAGCCATTGTAAATCTATAGAGACCACTACTGCACAATATAATCTCAATTTTGGTTTTTCGTTCAAGATAGTTGAAGGAAGTTAGAATCATTGCTTGAGATAGATCCATGATTTGTTGTTGCGCTCCTTGTGAGACAATCTAAAACATGCACAAAAAACACTTAGAAGGAAAAATTTGTAAGCTCAATCAAACTCTACTTTAACACTAAGCACATTCAAGAGTGTATCACACTTGGGAAGATTCCAATGGATAAAGCAATGGATTCAAGTCAATTTCCCCTGTATTTCTGTGGTAACTACACTACTTCTGGTCCTACAATGGAAGTATCTAAGTGAGATTGAATGCCTAACCATGCTCTGATACCATGTGAGATTTTACAGGAAGATCTTGCGACAAGAATAATCGTCACAAAGATGTATAGGACATTAGAGAAGAAAATAATGTCCTACAACACAAGAGATTTGAAGAACAATTGGGATATTTTCCATGGATTATTATTCACCAATATGCGCACATATAGAATACATACCCAATGGAGAAAATTGAGTTCCTTGGAGGCCATTCTAATGGCTCAAACGTGGTAGGCTTAGATTAGGAAAAAAACCCCTTTATGGCAAGTACCAAACCCAAATCATACTAGATGGTAACAAATTGGCTAGGTGGGCCTCGTTACCTCATGAGTGACCATAAATCAAACAATGAGTGGATTTTTAGTATAAAAGGAGGAAGGGAGTTGAGGAACAAACAAAAAAACTTGCCAAAGTCATCTTAGCACACCTAGTACTTTCTAATCTAGAAGGAAAGTAGCTAAAAGTTGTTTTAACTTATAAAATTAGGATACAAACATAAAGGAGTGCTCTAGATCATAAAAGCAAAGCAAAATATGGAATAAGGGTGCAAAAGAGGATACACAAGGTGGTCAATTTATTATTTAGGAAGCCAACTAACATAGTCTAAACCACTAGGAAATTAATAAAAACTTATATTATAGTCTATATGATTAAGTTATTCCAACATCTCTAGCCTACTAAAAAGATATAGGTGCCATAAACCACAACATGGGCCCTAAACATGAGTATGTCTTCCCACACCAAGAATGGTCGCAGGTCCATGGTTGGGGTTCATTATCATTTGAGTGTGCTATAAATGCCATGATTTTTTTTGTGTGTAGTAGAAATGGATCTCAAGGCTTAGGCATGGTCAAGGGGGAAACAATGAGTTTAAACCCTAAATTAAACTTATTGAGCTTAAGAACCATTATCAAGGGAGGAAATCATTTAGGTCCTAGTCCCTAAAAATTACTTGTTAGGCTCGATCACCATGAACAACACCTACCAACCATAATACATGAACTCTTTATGGGGTATTTGGAACTAGAGTTAGATATGGACATCGTTTAGATGTTTTGTGCATTGAGTATGGGTTGTGGGGCCTTGACCATGGTCAAGGAAGGAAAACAAGTGTTTCATGATATTATTGAATCTTTTCAGGATCAAGAGCTTTGAACAATTTCTCAACCCAATGCACGAGTCCTTTGTAGAGGTTCTTGCAGTCCTCCAAGCACGATACTTAGGTCATGATTAGGTTTGTGTTGGGTCTTGAAATACCCCTTTTTTACCACACCTATTATATTGTTTTGCCTTGTATTATTTAGTTTCTATGCACCACATAGATGCTTTCCCTTCACGTTGAGCCTTGAATCTTTACATGTATGATTAATTATTGTTTTATCTTATTTATCCCTAAGATTGTTATGTTCATAACTCTGTCTCTTGAATTATGCTAACACATAGTGATTTCATAAATATAGTTCAAGCATTGAGAAGCATAGGTGTAGCAACTCGAGTGGTATGAAGAGAATATGAGCTTTTGGTGCCAGTTGTTACTTGCCAGTCCCAGCCCCACACGCTGGACGAAAATAGAGGTCACCATTTCACGTATAACTGCAACAGACTTAGCCACGACAACGTTCCATTACTTAAGGCATAGTTGTAATAGACATGATATCTCTTAATTGGTTCCATGTATTCACTAACGACTTGATCAACATGATTCCCTACATTCTCTACTTTCCTTCAATTCCATTCACAGATATAACGACTCGTTGTAAAAAGGCAGCTTGAAGATCGTAGATCTTCATGGATGCCCGATATTATGGGTGAAGGTTATGATTGTTCATGTATAAATATGGGGAAACATTTTGAGCCAAGGGTTGGTTGATATTGATCAGATGACCTAAGACGTGACAATGAGATGTACTTTGTAATTTGTCTTTTTAAGATAAGGAGCAGGATTCTTCTGATTTCTGCATCTTAACCTGTGTTAGTTCCGACATCTCTGTTCAAAGACTAGGCCCGCCTTCCACAGAGATTGCCGAGTTAATTAGATGTTTTGATTATTTTGTTGTGTGGTGTGAAAATTTCAGTAAATGCATTATTTACAGTTAGCTGCAATAGTAATGATTTATCATTGTATTTCCTTTGATAGTAATGTTTGCATTTCCCTTAAGATGTAATTGCGTGGTGCAACAGTCGACTGTGTAGGTTAGTTTCCATTATGCATGTGTGCCAAAAGCTGTTACAGTCAAGCTCAGCTCTAGTTCCTTTCAATTACTTGTCTTTCCTCAAGATTGCTAATTTATTCAGATTATGATTTAGAGTTTGTTTAGTTCAACTGCCGTTGTTTCCAATTCATAGATTAGTTGAATTAAACTGGTTATCATGGATTGCATATAGTCTAATAATTTTCGGATTTAACTTTATGAAAAAGTATGTCTAGTTATCTATTTCTAGATTCGTTACTTGTTGGATTGATATTGTAGGAAGTAATTGTATTTCTGAATTCCTAGGTGAGTAATTTATATTAGTTTCATCTCTGAGAGGAGTTTGACTGAGCAGATAGGTAGGACAATTAATATTTCATTTATTTGATATGCTACTTAGTGTTTATGCACAGACAGTGTGAATTATCTTTGAAATAAAAAGACTTCCCTGGGTTAACAATTTATACTGAGCATTCTGTATGTTAGCTGTAATTAAATTGCATATAGAGTGACCAACATTTTGGCGCCATTACCGGGGAAGGTAATTAATAGACACAGTAGTAGTTGTATCCATTCATATTTCTTCTATTGTTTTTAAGCTTGCATGTTTTGGTTGCATGAACACAAGGAGAGTACAACATGCCATTCCTAGAACCCCCATAACTCCCCAAAATACTAACTTTGTAGGCGATAGCCCAGCCTTGGGAAGGAGGATGCTCATTGATGATCTAGTTGATAGAGCTAACTCTTCTACTAGAGCTTTCCATCAGGGATAGCCATCTGTCAGAAAAGTCTTGGTTACTCCTAGGTTGGGAGCATCAGTTTCCACGGTGGAGAACATAAGAGAAGTTGTGACACCATCTGGTGTCCCTGCGGATAGAGATAGAGCCAGTGTTGTGGGAGGAGGTGAGCCAGAGGTGGTTTACCATGTAAACGGGAAAGATGTCACGAAGAAAGAGTGGTTACAGCTTCTGCAAGAGTGGGAATATTAGAGGAAGCAAAGACAAGAAAAAGCATAGGAAAACATGAATAACGGACGTGATCCAGATGATCATGAGGAAGGAGTAGGGACCCACCATAATGATGGAAACCCTCCACCTGAGGAGACTGTTGCCACACTACAATTCCCCATTCGACAGCCAATTGGTAAAGCCCCCCTGAAGAACATATCACCATCAGTATTACCACGCTTTCATGGGAAGGATGAAGAGGACCCAGATGAGTTTCTTTTTGAGTTTGATATCCTTTGTCCCAGCTACAACTACACGTCCAACGGGAAAAAATTAAAGCTTTTCCCAGCTACTCTGGAGGAAAACGCTCTGCAATGGTTTATGAGCCTAGGTGGTGAGACCGTCACCACCTGGAAACAAATGAAGCAAGTCTTCCTTGGAAAATACCAAGAGTATTGCAGGACCAAAGACAAAAGGGGAGAACTATTTAAGATGATGCAAAAAGAGGAAGACTGTTTGGAGGAATTCGTATGTAACATCTTCGATCCTTTGACTGGTGAAGAGGATGCTACCGATGCTGTTATCTACTCGGGAAATTAGTCCCATGAACATACACATAACCTTCGGCTCCTCCTAGCCGAACCTTCGGCTCCACCTAGTTGAGACCCTTGGTAAAATTTCCAACTTAGGAAATTTTTGAAATTTCTCCCTGCTAGGTTTCTTTACCGGATGGACTCAGCTCAAGTCATCCGACGTATTGGATGGAATTCTGCCTAAGTCATTCGACGTATCGGATGGACTTCAGCTTAAGTCATTCGAAATTTTCCACACTTAGAAATTTTTTTGAAAATTTGAAATTCTCCCTGATTTTCACATTTTTCCTCTGTTGGGTAGAGGGTAAGCTGCCTCTGTCATTGCTTCTTCATGGCCCATTGAGGCCCATGCAGCAACGTGTGCTATGATACCACACTGTAACATCCTCGACCCTTCGACCGGTGAAGAGGACGCTATCGATGCTGCTATTTACTCGGGCAACTAGTCCCATGAACACACACATAAAAATTGAAATGCTATGAACTAAAATATGCATAGATTATTACCATACAATGGAAGCAAAACCATACATTCAAGAATTCAACATGTTCATTGTGATTCATTATCAAGTGTAATTGCAGGGATTTAAACACAAGAATACTTATCTTATGAAGAAGAACGCTCTGCAACCAGCTATGTCGCTGCAATGTTCCACCCAACCATCAGCTAGTGTGCTCCTTAATCCCTCAACAACACTGCCACCCCGAGCTGGGCATGATTCCCACAAGGAATAAGGAAACTAAGCATGCTCACAAATAGCTAAAGATATGTCAAAACTCAGTCAAGCCAACATGGTTGGGTTTATCATACCAAGAGTACACAACAACGCATAACCAAGCCAACAAGTTGGGTTTATCAGGTTATCAGGAGATGGAAGCACTGTCTGCTAAGCTAGTGGGCTCACTGAAGAGCTAAGGATGCCTACACCAGAACTAGCTTGACTCCTAGGGCATCTACACACACCCAACACAAGGAATCATTCCCTTCTTTGTTGCATAGTTCCTCAAGACATGAATTCCCTTCCAGTGCTATTCAGGGGGTGTAGAGAAGAGAGTCAACCCTCTAGCTCTGCCTATGAGGCTCCTGCAAAACACTAGGCTTGTCAAGCAGACTCCTTTCCACTCCTACATAGTCCAAAGACCAATTGCATACATAACAATATACACCATTTCTGGGTAGAGGAGAACAGTTCAGTCATAGAATTAATTTCCAGGGAGGGTAAGAACATCCCACTAATAGTAGACCGTATCCCAGGGACGTTTTGGCCCCAACGTGGCCAAAAATGAATTCATCAACAACACTCAAGAGGATGTGGTCTCTCCTCAAAATCGCTGGGCAACACAAAAACGATTTTCAACTTGGTAAACATCGGGGAAATGCAACAAAAATCGTTGGGGAAGAACCCAACCACAAGAACATCACAAAAATGAAATTCTCAGACTCCAGAAAAATGAAGAACGACTATCCATGTGAGGATGAAATACATAGCAAATCCAAAATTGTGGATTTCACACTCAGGAAACTTCCATCCATTTGAGAGAGAGCCCAGCGTGGATTTTTGATGATGGGGAAAACATCCAGGACCCAAATTCGTGAAGAAAACATACAACAACCCAAATCGTGGAAGTAAAAAACAGCTCCCAGGCTTTCCCAGCATGAGCAAATGAAGAACGTGGGTGTATGGGAAAATGGGAATGCATTTTTGGGTGCTTTCTTGCTCCAAAAGTCAAAATTGGTTTTCCCCAAATTCGAAATTGCTGCCCATACTCTTTCCATCCCCATGCAATAACTAATTCAACCAATTTCTGGCAGAATTAAATGATTGGGTGAATGAGACAAGAAAGGTAGTTGACTGTTTGATGGGTTCTCCCATTGACATTTGGCTTTTCCCCATTGGCCCAAAGGTTTAAATAATTTCCCTCCCTATTCCTTAGGAAAATCATGCCCCCATCTCTTTTAATGTTGCATAGACATAGCTGGTTGTGGGTATTTTAATTTAAAAAGCATATTTACATGATGCAAAAATTATAATTTTCCGGATAGCACGATATACCATCGGCAACGATTTTAATCGCCAGAACATAAAACATTAAATCGATGGTGGGGATTTTTCCTTTAGCTCCACACCATGATTAATTACAATATATACATCATATACATTTTTAATGCAAACGGGGTCAAAACCGGGGTGTTACATTCCCCTCCCGCTTCAATCAGCATTGTCCTCAGTGCTTTACAAAATTGAACAAAATGCTACACTGGTACCACCTCAGTGCTCTACCGAATTGAACAAAAATGGATGTGCCAATCGCATGGCATCCTCCGGTTCCCATGTAGCCTCTTCAGGACTGTAGTGCTCCCATTGCACCTTTACCTTCCCTATGGATCGGTTTCGGAGCATTGTGACCTTCCTGTTGAGGATGCGCATTGGATCGATTTGGAACTCTCCCTCGGGTTCCACCTAAATCACATCCCAATTTATCACATGGTTAGTATCATGTACATATTTTTTAAGCAAAGAAACATGAAAAAAATTATGAGCTCTAGTGCTAGTAGGAAATGCGAGTCTATATGCAACTGACCCTATTCTTTCAAGCACTTCAAATGACCCACAATATCTAGGTGACAGCTTGGCACAACTTCCAAGCTTCAAGGAACTCTTCTTTTCCCTCACTCTGAGGTAGACATGATCCTCAACACTGAACTCTCTGTTCACCCTATGCTTATTTGCATAGATTTTATGTCTGTCCTGAGCTGTTTTCAGATTCTGCCTGATCTTTACAACCTCCTGCTCCATCTCCTTGAGCAATTCTGGACCAAGCACAACCCTAGTCACTATATTATCCCAAGTCACTGGTGTCCTACACCATCTTCCATACAAAGCTTCATATGGGCTCATCCCCAAGGATGCTTGTTGTCCATTGTTATAAGCAAACTCTACCAAGTGTAAGTAATCTTCCCACTTGGTTGGTTTGTCCATCACATACATGTGAAGCATGTCTTGAAGCACCTAGTTAACTCTCTTTGTTTGCCCATTAGTCTGAGGATGGTAGGTAGTGCTGAAATTCAACTTTGTACCCAAATCTACGAACAACCCATTCCAAAAATTGGAAATGAACTTGACATCTCTGTCAGAGACTATTTCCTTAGGCAATCCATGCAATTTGAAAATCTCTTTCATGGAGATCTTTGCAATGTCATCAGTCTTATGCGTAGACTTAACCGGTATAAAATGTACTGCCTTTGTCAACTTGTTCACCACAACCATGATGGAATCATGTTGTCTCCAAGTCATTGGCAATCCTGTAATAAAATCCATGGAAATAACTTCCCATTTCCATTCTGGAACTGGAAAAGGCTGCAACAACCATGTTGGGTGTTGATGCTCAACTTTTACCTGCTGACATTTCACGCACCTTGAAATATATTCAGCCATGTTCTTTTTCATTCCTGGCCAAAAGTACTGTTTTCTGGCTGTAGCAATTGTCTTCTGATATCCTGGGTGACCGGAATATGGAGCTTGATGGATTTCATCCATAACAACTCTTTTCAAATCTGCTACATTTGGAATATAAATTCTTCCTTTACAAGTAAGAAGTCCATCTTCTTCCAATTTATATCCCTCGTACCTCTTCTCAAGACTTTCTTGCTGCGATTTGTCTTTTGCCTGCACATACATTTCATCTTCAGCAGTATGACTAACAATCTGTTGCCTCAAATCTAATTGGCAAATACTAAGAGATGCCACATGCAATTCCTGCACCTTCCTACTGAGCACATCAACTATTTTATTCTCTTTTCCCTTTATGTGCTTGATTTCAAAATCAAACTCACATAAAAACTCCATCCATCTCACTTGCCTAGCATTCAGAGTAGGCTGATCAAACAAATACTTCGGACCGCAATGGTCTGTCCTTAGCTCAAATTTTCTACCCATCAAGTAATGCCTCCACATCTTGAGAGCATGTACTATGGCTACAAGTTCTAGATCATGAGTGGCATATTTTTTTCTCAGGTTCCTTCAAATTTCTTGATTCATAACATATCATGTGGTTGTCTTGCATAAGGACTCCTCCAAGCCCTTGTCCGCATGCATCGATATACACCACAAAATATTTCTCCGGGTCTGCAACTTTCAATACTGGTGCACCGGTGAGAAGATTCTTCAACATCTGGAAGATTTCTTCACACCTCGATGTCCATTCAAACTTTATCCCCTTCTTTTGCAAAGAAGTGATGGCATGTGCAACCTTGGAGAATCCTTTAATGAATCTTCGGTAGTATCCTGCAAGTCCCATAAAACATCTTACATCTGTTACATTTCTTGGAGTTGGCCAATTCATAATGGCTTCAATCTTTTCAGGGTCCATAGATATACCCTCTTCTGAGATAATGTGACCCAAATACTGAATTCTATCTCTATAGAAGTCACACTTGCTCAGCTTTGCATACATCTGATGCTTCCTGAGCAATTGCAATGTCAATCTCAAATGCTCTTCATGCTCTTCCTCATTCTTAGAATAAATAAGAATGTTATCAAGGAAAACAAGAACAAACTTGTCCAAATACCTGTTGAAGACACTATTCATAAGTCACATAAATGTAGCTGGTGCATTTGTGAGACGAAATGGTACCACTACAAACTCATAATGTCCATACCTCGTTCTGAAGGCTGTCTTATGAATGTCTTCATACTTGATTCTCACTTGATGGTAACCAGACCTCAAGTCAATCTTGGAAAATACCTTTGCTTCTCTCATTTGATCAAAGAGGTCATCAATTCTAGGAAAAGGGTATTTGTTCTTCATAGTAACCTTGTTCAATTTTCTGTAATCAATACACAACCTGAGTGTACCATCTTTCTTCTTTACAAACAAAACTGGTGCTCCCCAAGGAGACACACTCGACCTGATATACTTCTTCTCCAACAACTCTTGCAGTTGCATTTTCAACTCTAGCATCTCTGGTGTACTCATTCTGTAGGGTGTCTAGGAAAATGGTGCTTCTCCTGGCATAAGTTCAATTGTGAAATCAATGTCCCTCTTTGGAGGAAGCCTTGGAATTTCTTCAGGAAACACATCCCTGAAATCCCACAACACATGAAATTCCTCCAACCTGGGAGTTTCATCCTCTGTTGCCTCCAAAATATGAGTTGCATACAACTGGCAACCTTTCCTACAGAACTTCTTCAACTGCATTGATGAAATCTGCCTCATAGAAATCACCTTTGGAATGCCTCTTACAACTATTGGGTTCCCTTCTTCATCCATGCACTTAAAAGTCTTATTATAATAGTCAAGCTTTACACTATGGGCTTCTAACCAATCCACTCCGATGAGAATGCCATAGGAACCAAGTGGTAGAACATTCATATCTACACAAGTGACCAATCCATTCATGACCAATGGACATTTCTCTACCCCTTCCCTAACCTTTCTCTTAGTTTCGGTGGCTAGATGAACTAACCAAGATTTGCTATGCTTTACTTTCTTAAAAGCACAAATCTCCACTACTCTAGGGGTAATGTAACTATGAGTAGAACCAGGGTCAATCAAAATAGAAACAAATTGCTCAACAATCTTACCCGCAACTTCAACCATAGTTGACTGGTGATCTGCCTGGTGGTCCTCTAGTGTTGCATAAATCCTAGGGACGACCCTTGCTACTTGACCCACTGTTTCTTCTTCTTGAATGTTGTAAGCTGGCCTTGCACTCTCATTCTTGAGTGTAAAATTATTGCGCATGTGGGGTCCTCCACATTTCCAACATTGGAGAGGTTCTCTGTTCTATTGTGGATCTCTAAGATTTTCTCCCACCGCTCTAGCTGGCTGCTTCTTAGCTTGTGATGGTTGCTTCTTCTGATTCCTGAAGTTAGAAGGTTTGAAACCTTTCTTTCTTGGGTCAAACTTCTCATTCTTTTTGTCCTTCCATGTCTTATGATAATCAGTTTACCTTTTCTTTTCTCATAGCAATACTTGGCCTTCCTTAGTGCCTCTTCAAGAGTTCTAGGCTCATAAAACTCAATTCTATCTTTGTAAGACTGAGGCAATCCGCTCAGGAAACGCTGGATCTTCACTTTTTCATCTTTGATGTGCTTGACATACCTTAATAGTTCCAATAACTTATTTGCATACTCTTCCATGGCCTATTGTCCCAATATCAACTGATGGAATTATTTAATCTTATCATCATAGTACCTGTCAGAGAGGTACTTCTAGTTGAAGTATTTCTTGAATTGTTTCCACACAATTATTCTTTCAATAACCTTCTTTACTTGTTTGTGGTGTTCCCACCATATGGATGATCTTCCAGTCAAATTGAATATAGCTACCCTTCCTTTCATATTTTTGGAGTAGTCTTGAACTTGGAAATACTTCCTCATCCCAAGAAGCCAAGCCTCAGCTTCTTGACCAGTCTTGACCTCACCATTAAAAGTAGGAGGCCTTGCCTTTTTGAATTCATCTCATGAATTGTTCTTGTAACGTCTCCTCCTCTTATTCCTATGGGATGGAGAGCCTGAATCCCCACTAGGTTTTTGAGAATCAGATAACCCACTGGTAGTCCATTCTATAGAGTATTCCTTCTGTCCCTGGAAGCCTTCTTGGAGACATGGGACCTTTTACGAGAATCTCCGCTGGCGCTACTCTTGCTTCTTTCTGGATTATCTGCCTAATGACCAGAGTTTATTTGTCCCTGGATATCTATCAAACTTTGTAGTATAGATGCATTTATCTGATTTTGATCTTCTTGAGCCTTAAGCATCTTTTCATTGTCTTCTCTACAACTTTGCAACTCCACCCTTAGGCTCCTCATGGTGGCTACAATATCTGGGGGGGTATCTTGAAATATTCTCCTATTGGACTCTATATCGTCATTTCCAACTCTAACATTTTCTCCCATAGCATCTTCCTTGAACTCATTGGGGTCATGTGCATCATTCATGTCGTCGATTCTCATCTTGGCCCAACCACAAACGATTTTTTTTTTTGAAATTTCTCTATGCGGAATGATGCCTCTGAAGGTGACTATAATTCTGCACAATGTGTTAATAAACACAACTGTTAGCTGCATAAAAATATCATGAATTCATAATTACTTACCTGCATTGGAAAATACTATATTGACAACTTTGTCAAAACACATAATTTTCTTTTCACCAAGAACGACAGTCTTAGGGGGGATGACAGGGGTCAAGGGGGATTTCCCCCTTGTGGCTTCTGCCATTGTAGGGCGGGTTGAGGGTAATGCCCTCATTTTTTTTTATTGTTGTAAATATTTGATTTTCACACAATCTAGCACATAAGGTCGCTGCCATTTTTCACCATTTCAGCACCTCTAAATCCCATTGGAATCCTTCTTTTCTGCTAAAAAATCCCACTGAAAAAACTCATATTTTTTCCATCCGATCGGATCCCTTCCCAACAAGCCATCCAATGTATCGGGTCACTTGTTGACAACTCTTCTGACACCTTATCGGATCAATATTTCTTTGTCTTCTGATGCACATCAGGTCAATCTTCCTCTGTCTTCCGATGCATCGGCTTGATCTTCCTTTGTCTTCCGACGCATCGGCTCGATCTTCCTCTGTCTTCCAACGCATCAGCTCGATCTTCTTTTTCCTTTCGAGATGCCTCGGAGAGCTTCTCCCGAGTGACATTGAAAAAGTTTTCTTGAGATTTCCTATACTTAAAAAAAATTTCAAAATTTTCTTTTTATCTTCCTCTTTCTGCTGCCGTGTCGAATCCCTTTCGACGAGCCTTGCCGACACCTTGGCTCTACCTAGCCGAGACCTTCGGCTCCTCCCAGCCAAAACCTTTGGCTCCTCCCAGCTGAGACCTTCGGCTCCTCCCATCTGAAACCTTCGTCTCCACCTAGCCGAGACCTTCGGCTCCTCCAAGCCAAACCTTTGGCTTGGGTAAAATTTTAAACTTAGGAAATTTTTGAAATTTCTCCCTACTGGGTTTCTTTATCGGATGGACTCAGCTCAATTCATTTGACGTATTGGATGGAATTCCACCTAAGTCATCCGACGTATCAGATGGACTTCAGCCTAAGTCATCCGACATTTTCCACACTTAGAATTTTTTTTGAAATTTTGAAATTCTCCTTGATTTTCACATTTTTCCTTTGTTGGGTAGAGGGTAACTTGCCTCTGTCACTGCTTCTTCATGGCCCATTGAGGCCCATGTTGCAACATGTGCTCTAATACACATTATAACGTCCCTGATCCTCCAACCAACGAAGAGGATGCTACCGATGCTGCTATCTACCCGAGCAACTAGTCCCATGAACATACACATAAAAATTGAAATGCTTTGAACTAAAATATGCATAGATTATTAGCATACAGCGAAAGCAAATCCATACATTCAAGCATTCAACATGTTCACTGTAATTCATTATCTAATGTAATTGCAGGTTTTTAAACACAAGAATACTTATCTTATGAAGAAGAATGCCTCGCAACCAGCTATGTCACTGCAACATTCCACCCAACCATAGGCCAGTGTGCTCCTTAATCCCTTAGCAACACTTCCACCCTCGAGCTGGGCATGATTCCCACAAGGAATAAGGAAACTAAGCAGGCTCACACATAGCTAAAGATATGTCAAAACTCAGTCAAACCAACATGGTTGGGTTTATCATACCAAGAGTACAAAACAACACATAACCAAGCCAACAAGTTGGGTTTATCAGGTTATCAGGAGATGGAAGCACTGTCTGCTAAGCTAGTGGGCTCATTGAAGAGCTAAGGATGCCTACACCAGAACTAGCTTGACTCCTAGGAAATCCACACACACCCAACACAAGGAATCATTCCCTTCTTTGTTGCACAGTCACTCAGGACATGACTTCCCTTCCAATGCTATTCATGGGGTGTAGAGAAGAGAGTCAACCCTCTAGCTCTGTCTATGAGGCTCCTACAAAACACTAGGTTTGTCAAGCAGACTCCTTTCCACGTGAGGAAGAAATACACAACAAATCTAAAATCATGGATTTCACACTTAGGAAACTTCCATCCATTTGAGGGAGAGCCCAACGTGGATTTCTAATGATGGGGAAAACATCCAAGTCCCAAATTCGTGAAGAAAACATACAACAACCCAAATCGTGGAAGTCAAAAACAACTCCCAAGCTTTCCCTGCGTGATAAAATGAAGAACGTGGGTGTATGGGCAAATGGGCATGCATTTTTGGGTTCTTTCTTGCTCCAAAAGTCAAAATTGGTTTTCCCCAAATTCGAAATTGCTGCCCATACTGTTCCCATCCCAATGCAATAACTACTTCAACCAATTTTTGGCAGAATTAAATTATTGGGTGAATGAGACAAGAAAGGTAGTTGAATTTTTGATGGGTTCTCCCATTGACATTTTACTTTTCCCCATTGGCCCAAAGGTTTAAATAATTTCCCTCCCTATTCCTTAGGAAAATCATGCTCCCATCTTATTTAATGTTGCATAGACATAGTTGGTTGTGGGTATTTTAATTTAAAAATCATATTTACATGATGACAAAATTACAATGTGCTGAATAGCACGATATACCATCGGCAATGATTTTAATCACGGGAACATAAAACACTAAATCAATGGTGGGACTTTTTCCTTTATCTTCGCACCACGATTAATTACAATATATACATCATATACGTTTTTAATGCAAACAGGGTCAAAACCGGGGTGTTACATCATAGAGAGACTTCTGTACAATGTACATAGGGCAGGACAAACTGGCATGGGGAGAGATGTGCTCAAAATAATCCTCTTACATGGAATCATAGAATATTTCCTAGATATGTTGAACTTGTTGGGGAAGGGGGGTATCTCGAAAGAATCCTTTGAATATATCGTCGACTTATTCAAAGATACTTAAGGGGATCCTCCAGAACCAACAACCGTGACAAAGGATTGGACCGTGATGTCTTCAGTCGAAAAAAAAAGTCATCTGATGGGGGAGCCACTCGGGAAGAAATAGGAAACCTTCTGGAGAATTTTAAAACAGAGATGATGAGCTCCATTTCCTCAGATATGGACATATTGAGAGAAGAACAGAGGCAAGTAGTAGAAGACTTGACACTCGACGTATTCTGTCCAAGAGGTAGAAAGAAACATCCTATGAAGGAGTGTCCACTTGACAAAGTGGAAGTATGCCAACTCTACGAGCTGAACCATGACACTAAGGAATGCCCCTCACTTCCCCAAGTGAAGGCAGTCCTATAGGAATCTACTCCTGACATGGAACAAGCTTACTTCATCACTTAGAATAAGCCCTAGCAACCTTGAAATAATGGTATGAATCTAGACCCATCATCTTTATGGAGTAACATGAATAATATGAATAGTATGAATTACATGAATACACAATTTCGTTCGCACTATTCTAGCAATCAATGGAATCCATCTCAAACTTTCATGCATAATCCTAACTCTTGGTCACCATGGACACTACAACAATCAAACCATCCAACTTCCTGGTTTCCTAGATGGAGGAACTCCCATCTAGGAAACCAATTTGCTCATAACCAACCTCCTTATCAACAATTAACTCATCAACTGTACCCTCCTCAGTAGTACCCTCACCAACAGTATCAACAACCACAACTCCAACTTCAAAACAATGCTGTACCAATGAATATGCCAATACGATCGCAACTTCCTGCCTAACCTAATCCTAACCTAAACAATAATAAAGTAGTCCACCAGCTAGAGACTACCAACATGTATGCTTACTCCATTACCCATGTTCCCTGCCATGATATATGCTTATGATCAGGGAGGGTTGTGGAGCCCTTAGTCATTGAAGATGTTCCATCTTTAGTGACTGAAGCAAGAATGAACCAGCAATACACATCCAACACATCAATCCCCATCATTGAGGATGTTGAAATTCCTATCGAGACACTGGATGAAACATAGAGAGAAACATTCATCAAAACACAACCTACACAGTTAATTAGAGAACCACCATACCCTGAGCGAGTGACACTACAGAAAACAGTGGAACAGCCTCATTTTAACCTCTTATGAGAGTTAAAAAACTTATATGTCAAAATCATACTGTTATAGGCCCTTTATGATGTGCCGAGCTATGCCAAAATAGTCAGGGATCTGTGTGTAAGAAAACCAAGAAGAAAACCCAGGGATCCTCCCACTGTCCATGTATTAGGAAAACTTTTTGAACTGATAATGGGAAAACTCTCTTAGCCAAATATGATGATCCTGGGAACCCTACTGTCACAATACAGATTGGGAACACTCAGATATCGAATGTTTTGGCAGATTTAGGCACAACTATTAACGTTATGACCATACAAAATGTACTAAAACTTGGGCTCGCCAACCTTCGGCCAACCCCTACTATTTTAGAACTTGCTAATAGGTCCACCATCAAACCCGAGGGAATCTTCGATGACCTCGTTGTCTCAGTAGATTCGTGGGAATACCCTGCAGACTTCTTGGTTTTACAACCGAAGTTACAACTGGGGGGACATCCGCTGATCCTGGGAAGACCTTGGTTAGCCACAACTGATGCTTACATCAATTGTCAGTTAGGGTCTATGACTATCTCAGATGGGATAGAGACAAAACGTATTACATTATATCCTCCAGCTCGATCTAGCTTAGAAGTTGAAACTCCACTATGGATGGAGCTAGAGGAAGAAGAAGGTGTTTAGCCGTTGTTAACAATAGGGAAATCCTTAACCTTCAAAGATGAAACATGGGATGATGCTATCAATAGTTTCATTAGTGAGCCCACATCCATCAATAAACATGTTTACCAGATCCCGAACAGTACTCTAGATGAAGAAAAACAAGAAAATATTACAGAGTATATTTTAGTCAGTGACACTAGCATAATTCCAGTACTCAAGAATTCGAAAAGAATTCTAGTTGAGATAGAGCCAAAAAAACCACAGAACATCAATCCACATCTACCTCCTGATGAAATGGAACGCCTAATCACCCTTTTGAAACAACATAAGGGAGATTTTTCTTGGGAATACATAGATATGAAGGGTATTACTTCTAATATATGCACCCATCACATTTACATTAGAAGTGACTCCCGAGCTGCGTGCCAACCACAACGAAGAATGAACCCTAACCTAAGGGACATAGTGAAAGAAGAAATCCAAAATCTCTTGGAAGTAGGATCTATATATCCCATCTTAGATAGTGAGTGGGTTTCTCCACTCGTGATAGTGCCAAAGAAGAATAGGAAATGGAGAGTCTGCATAGACTATAGGGAGTTAAAGAAAGCAACGTAGAAAGATCATTTTCCATTACCCTTTATCGATTAGGTACTTGATACCTTGTCTGGGTTTTTTTTTTCTTTCTGGATGGATTCAATGGTTACAACCAAATCCATATTGCTCCGGAGGACCAAGATAAGACCACTTTCACTTGCCCCTGGGGTACCTTTGCATATAGGGTACTTCCCTTTGGCTTGTTTAATGCACCTGCCACTTTTCAGAGAGTTGTGATTGAGATCTTTTTGGAGATGGTTAATGATAGTATGGGGATTTTCATGGATGACTTTAGCCCATATGGCAGTGATTTTGAAGAAGCACTAAAAATTTAGAAAAGGTTTTAGTACGTTGTGAACAAGCCCAACTATATTTAAGCATTGAAAAGTGCCATATGATGATGAGCGAGGGTGTAGTTCTGGGGCACTTCACCTCTGCCGATGGTATCAAGGTAGATCCATCCAAAATTAGGGTAATTGAAAACATACCCACTCCTGGAACACATAAATATGTACGTAGCTTCTTAAGGCATGCTGGTTATTACAGAAGATGCATAATTTTTTTTCTTTCTAAACTAGCTTCTCTTTTTTTCACGTTGTTGATGAAGGATGTACAGTTCGATTGGAATAATGCATGCCAAACAACGTTTACTAAACTTAAGAAGAGGCTATCTACAGCTCCTATCTTAAGGGGCCCCAATTGGGCTCTGCCTTTCCACATTTCCTCAGATGCCTTTGACACTTCCATTGGAGCAGTGCTGGGACAACCGGAAGGTCATGCCCCATATGCAATTTACTATATCGGTAAAAAATTGGCCCCTGCTAAACTCAATTACACTGTTACAGAAAAGGAATTTTTAGCCATTGCCTACTCCATCAATAAATTCAGACACTACATTACTGGATACCCCACTTTTTTGCACACTAACCATTCAACCATCAAATATTTAATGAAAAAACCTATTACAAATGCTAGGATAACTAGATGGTTGTTACTGTTACAGGAATTCAACATTACAATTATTGACAGATTTGGGAAGCAAAATGTTGTTGCTGATTTTTTATCTCATTTTACTAACAGTGATGACAACTTGCCAGTTGAAGATTCTTTCCCAGATGAACATTTGTTTGCAGTATCAGCTCATTCCCCTTGGTACGCAGATGTTTCTAACTATTTTGCGGTAGGCAAGCTTTTGACACATCTGTCAAAGAGAGATAAAAGAAAAATTATCTAACAAAGTGCCAGGTACTGATGGATAGATGGTCATCTTTTCTACACAGGTCCTGATCTTAAGATCAGGAGATGTGTAAGGGAGGATGAAGTTTTCAGTATCTTGAAGGCTTGTCACGACGAGCTCCATGGGGGACACTTTGTTGACAAACAAACATGTCATAAGGAATTACAAATGGGCTACTATTGGCCAATAGTTTTCAGGGATGCACAGAAGTATGTTCAGGCTTGTGATAGTTGTCAAAGAATGGGCCAACCTAACAGATTAGACAAGATGCCTCTTCAACCAATGTTAGTGGTTGAACCTTTTGACAGATGGGCCCTCAATTTTTTTGGGCCTATCAACTATCCCTCGAAGTAGAAAGTTTACATCTTTGTTTGCACCGATTATATGACAAAATGGTTGGAGGCTGTAGCCTTGGTCAAGGCTAATGACTAGGATGTAATAGATTTCCTGTATGGAGAAATATTCACTCGTTTTGGGGTACCCAAGAAGATTTGTGTCCTACAAACTAGAAGCTTAGTTATAGTAGTACCATGTTCAGCACATAATAACTTCATCTTATCATCCACAAGTCAATGGCCAAGTGGAAAGTACTAACAAAGTGATTGAAGCTATTCTCACAAAAATAGCCATAAGCCATCGTAGAGACTAGGTTGACAGACTTCCAGAGGCAGTATGGGCATATCGCACCACTTGGAGCAACACTACGGGATTATCTTGACATGATTTTGTGTATGGTAAGAACGTTGTCTTTCCCATTGAATTTGAAGTAAAAAATTTAAGGACATCATTGGAGGAAAACTTAGATCTAACAGAAGCTCAAAGGAACATATTGAATCAGTTAAATGAACTCGATGAGAAACGCATAGCTATTGTGCATAAAACAAATTTAATTCAACAACAACGATCTAAGTGGCATGATCAGTTCATAAAGAAGAAAGTATTATGTGAAGGAGATTGGGCATTATTGTATGATTCTAGGTCCAAGAGGGACTTTAAAGGTAAGCTTCGAACAAGATGGTTGGGTCCATACCAAATCGACAGGGTATTTGATAATGGAATAGTTCACCTGGTCACTATTGATGAATATCATACGCCATTATTTGCTAATGGTCACAGGCTGCGACTATATCACAAGCCAATATCAAGGGTCGCGTTTATCTCGCATGTCGCAGCTGATCCGAGATATTAGTTAACGCAAGGGCATGAACTTTTCTTTTCCCTTGTCAATATTTAAAAGGACACTATGATTTCCACACAGGAACTTGTATATTAATAAGTTGATGCTTTGTTTTATTTTTATTTTGTTTTCCTTTACGCTTGATTGGTTTTCTTTGAAGAATATGTGCAGGAAATTACTTAAGTAGCAGCGATCATGACTGGGCCTAACAACTGCGAGCGCCCTAGTCTATTCTCATGTTTTAGAAAATATCCTTGAAGAAAAAAATGAATGATGAATAGTTCACTCACAACTGTGACTCCACCATATTTGTCCCATGTGCAGCTGCGACTCTGCTAAATTTTTCCCATTTTCCTATTTTTCGCAGTTGCGACTCCGCCAAATTTCGCAGATTTCTCCATTTTTTTGCAGTTAGAACTCCCTCAAATTCCACAGATTTCTCCAATTTTTCGCAGTTGCGACTCCACCAAATTCTGTAGATTTCTCCATTTTTCGCAGTTATGACTCCAGCAAATTCCACAGATTTCCCTATTTTTCGCGGCTGTGACTCTCCCAATTTTTTTCGATTTCCCTATTTTTGCAGCTGCGGCTCCACTAAACTTTGCCTATTCTCCTATTTTTTGCAGCTGTGACTCTGCCAATCTCTGCTAATTTCCTTATTTTCGTAGTTGCAACTCCTCGAGATTTATCTGCAAAACAATTGCGACCTCTCCAGATTTGGCCACAAATTCTGTTGCCCGTGACTTTGCTGGGTTTCGACGGACTTCACAGCTCCAATAATATTTCCATCAAGAATGAAAAGGAAACTCCTGATTCTCCTGGGGTGAGATCATAGCAGCACACACGCAGTTATGCTTTAAATTAATGGTTGCTGAACTGTTATGGAAAGTCACGGTTCACCTTATATCGTGAAGGTACGGATTCTGACCATCTACATGATTAGGTATAAATTGGATTCGACAATATTAATCATGCTATACCTTTTTGTCCATGTCATTATACCCATACTCATTTAACTGTCAATCAGCATGTCCGAATGGGTACTTGAACTTATCACACGATCGTCACCTTTTTCCTAATCTGTGCCAAATCTTGCCAATTATTTCGTACCCTTAACTATAATAAATTTCCTAATTTATCCAACTACTACCTCGAATGTTCGTTGCATGTTCCTGGGCTGTAACTTCCATTTCTGGACATGTAAGTTATCAAGTTGATATCAGAACTAAGACAGAGGGGTAAGATGGGTATACCAACTCGGCATGAACCTGTGAGTACAAAGGCTCTGCGTACTAATGCGGAGGTGTTTTTTAATTTTTGAAGCGGCTCACTGGACTGAATACTTTCAAAGCTTAAGTGGTTTCCATATAAAAACAACTCTATAGTTTGCCCTAAATTTGATGGACACCCTCTTAGAAGTCAGGGGTCTATGCATAGAAGTCACTAAAGAGATTTTGGTCGAGGTTACTGGTCTACATCAAGTAGGGAGGGCCTGGTTTGGACGAAAAATTCACAATGTGGCCTCAATACAGGAATTTATTGAAGCTGGTGAACAGGTTCAGCAAGGAAAGAGGGGAATAGCAGTACAATAATTTCCTCGGCCCTGGATTGAAGTGGCAATCTTATTGAAGAGATATATCACCTACGAAGGTAGGTACCAGACTATTTACTTTTTTGAATTCCCTCTATTATGTCATTTACGCCACATGACCTTACTCAATATTCCATTCTATTTTTTCAAAGCCCTACATTATATGACGGGGTTCGTAAGAACAATCGGAGATCCATTGGCTTCTCTCACCCATCATGGCCTAATTAAACTGCTTATCTCAAGGGCCTTAGCATAGCAAAACCAAACATGGGAACAATTTATTGGTCATCCTCAGATAATTTAGGAACCTTCACTTTTGGGTGGTGTTCCAATAGAAGAGGAAGAAGAGGCACCTGCACATTTGGGGGGAGTGGAAGTAGAAGAGGAGGACTGGAGTCCCTCCAATTCAATTGGTGGGGGAGATGAGAAAAAGACAGAGCAGAACAAGAATAATCAAGAGGAATGGTTGGAACAGGATGCAACAACAACAAACCCTATGGAAGGAATAGCAATTTTGGAAGCTCCAACTGCAGAAGCTGAAACTGGAGCAGCATTGGATGTTGCGACAGTAGAAGCTGAAGCTATGGGAGCTATAATGATAGAAGGATATGCAGAGATATTCATGGAAGGAATCCCTGTTTGTGGAAGGAACCTGAAGTTCATAGATATTCATGGTTGTCCAATATTAGTGGTTGAAGGTTATGATTGTTCATGTATAAATATGGGAAAACATTCTGAGCCAAAGGTTGGTTGATATTGATCAGAGAGTGTAAGTTGTGACAGTGAGTTGTACTTTGTAATTTGTATTTTTAATATAAGCAGCATGATTCTTCTTATTTTTTCTTCTTAAAATGTGTTAGTTTCGATGTCTCTGTTCGAAGGCTGGGCCCGCCTTCCACAGAGATTGTCGATTTAATTAGATGTTTTGATTATTTTGTTGTGTGGTGTGGAAATTTCAGTAAATGCGTTATTTACAGTTAGCTGCAATAGTAATGATTTATCTTTGTATTCCTTTGATAGTAATGTTTGGATTTCCCTTAATCTGTAATTTCATGGTGTGACAGTCGACTGTGTAGGCTAGTTTCCATTATGCATGTGTGCCAAAAGCGGTTACAGTCAAGATCAGCTCTAGTTTGTTTCAATTACTTATCTTTCCTCATGTTTGCTAATTTAGTCAGATTATGATTTAAAGTTTGTTTAGCTCAATTGCCTTTGTTTCCAATTCATAGATTAGTTGAACTAAACTGGTTATGATGGATTACATACAGTCTGATAATTTTGGGATTTAACTTTCCGCAAAAGTAATTCTAGTTATCTATTTATGGATTTGTTAATTGCTGAATTGATATTGTAGGAAGTAATTGCATTTCTAAATTCCTAGGTGAGTAATTTAGATTAGTTTCACCTATGAGAGGAGTTTCACTGAGCAGATAGGTAGGACAATTAATATTTCATTTCTTTGATCAACTACTTAGTGTTTATGCACAAACAGTGTGAATGATCTTTGAAATAAAAAGACTTCCCTGGGTTGACAATTTATATTGAGCATTCTGTATGTTAGCTGTAATTAACGTACATTAGAGTGACCAACAGTTTGTACTCTAAAAATGGGTGTTAAGTCCTAAACATGGTTAAGGGTAAACAAGGGCCTTAAGCCTAATTGAACCTTTTCGATCTCAAATACCATGAACAACACTTAGAAACTATGATATGATCCATCCTCTAGGAGTCTTTGACATTTGATTTGAACATGAGTGCAATCATGAGGGTGTGGGCATCATGAATGGGTTTTAGGTCCTTGACCATAGTTGAGGGAGGTAAACAAGATCCTATGGACCTAAACCTTGCTTCTCAAGCTCAAGAACCATGAAAGAGTCCTCAAACCACCACATATGACCTCTATAGTGTTCCATATGCCTTTAACTGGGATATGGGAACTGTGACTATGTAAATTGTGAACCAAGTATATGTCTCAAGGTGAAACCAGGTTAGGGGAGGACAACACAGGTCTTGTTCTGTAACTGAAGCTTCTCATGCTAAAACTCCATAAACAACATCTATAGTCCATGAAGCTTATTAGGCTATAGCACCATGAATGCCTCTTTGAATTACCAAAAGGGACCCTTGTGGGGTGTTACTTTCCTACCAGAGGGATGTGAGTGCTATGGTTAAACCACACCGAAAGCTATAAATAAGAACATGTCCTAAACCCAAACCAATAATGGTTCTCAAGGACATGGTTGTATTTATTTAACATCTAAGCAAGATACATGTTCCATGAGTAGGTTTTTTGTAATGGAAATGTGTCTTAAGGCCTAAACATGGTCAAGGAGAGAAACAAGGGGAATAACAACCCTAAATGAACCTTTTTGATCTTAAGCACCATGGTTAGGGGAATAATAACTTCTTGGGATAAATAACCATGAAAAACTCTTGCAAATCACAACACATGCACTCTTTAAGGGGTGTTTCGCATGACGATTGGATCTATATGCCATTAAGAGGTTTTGTGAATCAAGGATGGGTATCAGGGCCAAGGAATGAAAACAAGTTATTTTCTTTGGGATATGTTTGATTATTCTCAAGCTCAAGCTCCTTGAGTGAGTCCTAAAGAAAACACTCGATTTCTTTGCAGGCATTGTGTCTAGGTCTTCGAGTTAGATATGGAAACCATGATTAGGTTTTGTGCACTACAAATGGGCCATGATGCCTAAACCTTATCAAATAAATAAACAAGATCCTTCAACCCTAATTGACCTTATCTAGCTCAAGTGCCATGAACAATACCTAGGAATTGTGACACAAAGTGTAACTAGGAAGTCTTTGGCATGTGCAAGCTTCATATGGTTTCCATTAATATGTTTTACGCATTGTAGATGGGTCTTGGTTCCTTGAACATGGTCATTGTAGGGGAAAAACAACCCCATTCCCTTACTTGTGGTTAGGGGAGGGAAAGAAATACCTTATTCCTTAAAGATAACTTCTCAGGTTCAAGTGGCATGAATGAGTCCTCAAACCACTAGATGCGACCCTTGTAGGGTATCTTTGGCATACTAGAGGGATCTGGGCATAATTAATATAAGTCTTGAGAACCAAGAATATTTCTCAAGTTATAAACAACATCAATGGAGGAGAAAAAGGCCTTTAGGCCTCAAGCAAATCTTCTTGGAATCAATCACCATGAAAAAAAACATGGATCCACACCTCTCTAGGGGTCTTTGGCATTTGAGTTGGATATGGATTTTGTTATAATATTTTACATGATATGAATGGGTCATGAGGAATTGCCTATCATCAAAAAATGAAAGCAACCGCATTAGGATATTTTGATGCTTCTCAATATCAAGAACCTTGGACAAGTCCTCAAACCAAAACATGAGAAATTTGTAGGGGTTATTTGGCCTTTGAGTAGGATATAGGAAACATGACTAGGGTTCGTGCACTAGAAATTGGTGTTAAGGCATAATTATCGTTAAGAGATAAATTGTGACCTTATTCCTTAACGAAATATTCTCGAGGTCAAACGCCATGAACAACACATAAACTATGGCACATGATCTCTCTTGTGACTCTTTAGAGCCAGAGTTGATTATGGGTTTAATTACAAGGTCATGGGTTATTGGGTACTTACACATAGTTAGGGGAGGAAGCAAGAGCCTCTAGTTTGAAATATTACTTCTTAGGTTCAAATGCCATGGATGAGTCCTTAAACCACCAAATATGACCTATTGGTATCATTAACCTCAAATTGGGATATGGGCACCATGATTAGTTTTTGAATCAAGATTGGGTTTCAAGTTTTAATGAAGGCCAAAGGAGGACAACAAGGGACTTGTGCCTTATATGAATCTTCTTAGGCTCAATCACCACATAAAACAACCACAAGACAAAAAAATCACATCTTTTAAGGATCTTTTGACTATGAATGGTCTAAAAAGGTACGTAATGGTGGGCATTTGGATATCGACAATAATTATGGAAGGATAAAATAAGGGATTGGGAATTTCACAAAGCTTCTTGGGCTCAAGCATCATGAAAGTTGCATTGAAACACCGCATATGAAATTTGTTCGAGATCTTTGTCCTCTAAGTGAGATGTGACCTTCATTAATTATTTTTTGGTTGCAGTTATGGGTATAGGGCCATATACTGTGACAAAAAATGAAAACTTGGACCTAATTATATAGAAAAATGAAGCTTCTAGGCCTAAAGAATGATGAACAAGGTCTCCAGCCATGACACATTTTGTCTATATGGGGTCTTTCACCTCTAAGTGGAATCCCAAGCACCAATAGGCATATTTACACAAAGGGGATATGTCTATGAGCCATAAATATGGTTAGGAGAAGAAAATTGGTCATATGCCCTTAAAACAAGGTTTTAGTGCTAAATATTTTCTTTCTTAAAATGTGAGGGTGAGGTATTTTACATGTTTATTATTTTTTGTAAATGTAGCATGTGCACACCTTAATAATGCACATGATTTTATAACCAAAATATGTGTTTTCTTTTCTAACTAAAATATGTTTTCACTTTTATAATGTGTGTGTTCCTTTAAATTAAAAAAATGAAAGTTGGGATTGACTCTTTTCCTCCATGTGTTGGATGAGTTGGATACTTTGGTTTTAGCTTTGGAGTTATTAATCTATTGGTTTGGAGTGCATAAACAAAAACACAACCATTTTTCCAACTCCCTATTATTATCTCCTTTTTTGACAAGGATTTTAAATATTGTAACATTTTTTTTCAAAAATAGTAGCGCCAATAAATTATGTCATTTGTATACTAAAATAACATATTAATGGAAACATATGCATAATATTTTAGGGGAAAGGTAACAAACCACTACGATGTAGAAGCATCATGTCGAGTTTGGGTGCATGGAGACCATGGGTTGTTTCAAGACAAGTTGTGAGCTTTGGGTGCAATCATTGTCACCCACATAAGAGATTGGATGTGTTGTAGTCATCTAGAAGAATTAGAGGAATCCCACGGAGGGATTTCAGTGATATTTGAATAGGGCACAAGGAGAAATAATGGAAGGTCATGATGATCCATCGGGATACAGAGGAAACAATCCCAACCATCATATCGACACGAGAAAATTCCATAGTGGATCAAAAAATACATATCACAGGATTATATCATAATTGAAAAAGTGCGCATATGAGGAAATTCAGATGAAGAAGTCTCGATGGGACATGTGGCATGATTCCTATTAGAGGAAATTTGAGGTCTAAAATGGGCCTTCTAAGGAAATAATAAAATAATATTTATTAATTTTGGAGGAAGAAAGAAAAAAGCTACTTTTTTGTTCGCATTTTCAACATATCTCCCTCTTTTTTTACTCCAATTTTGAGCAGGATAGCTCGTTGGATGTGGAATTTAATTCGGCATCCAATGAGTACCCACACTGCATAATTTTGATGGACCCTGCTGCCCAAAAAACAAGAAATACCTGAAAAATGTGATGATGTCATCATCATGTTTTTCAGGTATTTCTTATTTTGGGGTAGTGGGTTCCATCAAAATTATGCAGTGTGGGTACTCATTGGAATTAAGGTATTTCTTATTTTTGGGGTAGCGCGGTCATCATCACATTTTTCAGGTATTTCTTATTTTTGGGGTAGCGGGTTCCATCAAAATTATGCAGTGTGGGTACTCATTGGAATTCATGTATTTCTTATTTTTGGGGTAGAGGGGTCCATCAAAAGTATGCAGTGTGGTACTCGTTGGATGTAGAATTAAATTTCGCATCCAACGAGCCATCCCACTCAAAATTGGAGGAAAAATAGAGGGAGATATGTTAAAAATATGAACAAAAAAAGTAGCTTTTTTCTGACAAATATGCCAATTCAACCATTATAGTTGACTCATTTTATTGAAATTCTATTGGTTCTTAAATTCCAACTCACAAGAATTTATTGTTGGCTTGTTTTCTTGTAAGGCCCATTTTAGACCCCAAATTTCCTCTAATGAGAGTTTTGGAATTGGAGTTCAATTTGAGGGAACATTTTTGAAACATCGCTTGTTAGGACCAACATCGAATCAGGTGGTGACATGCGATAGCACTTGGATGGATGTTGGAGGTATGGCATTGGAGTTTAAAACATAATGCTAATTTGTGAGGTCTATCTAAAAAACCCAACGAAGTGACCAGTGGTGGAATGTGATTAGATATTAAGGTCCCAGATCAAAGTTTCCATGGTGCAATGTGAAAGGAAACCCCAACAAGACAAGGGCGATACATCATTGTTATGTATTAGGAGGTTGATAAATATTTCATTGGAGGAGGGTGCCTACAGGTAAGAATTGAAAATGAAACGACGAGGAAGACATCAAGATTGATTATTTTTCGTGTGCAGAAGACACACACTTTAGAAACACCGATGGAGAATCCTGATAGGTTATCAGAAACAATATAATGGCGCAGGATAGAGGTGTCGATAGAGCACCAAAAATGTTGATGGATGAAAAGAGAAAATTTCACAGACAACCATTGGATGACGGGGGCAGGGGGATGTGAGCCCTCAGATCGACTTGTAGAGGAAAAAATGTTACTATTGTGGGAAAAATAGCCACAAGGGTGGAAAAGCGTCCCACAATGAGAGTATCCTTGAGTTTGCAGTAAGGACCAATTGTTGGATTTTCTTCTCCCCTTTGACCCAGGTTCATTCCCTTCTTCTTATCAAAACAAATCCCAAGATATTGACCTGACATAGTAAGGATCAGTCAGTAGTACCTGCGGTGCAAATGTAGTCTCACCTAAGATATCTCTTCCTTTATTTGGTAACTTCTAGAACTAGATTTCCACAGTTGGGTGGGGGTAACCTGTCCCTTGGTGACATGCCAAGGATCTCGACTAAGTTTGATGGGTGGTGTTTTGACATTTATTCTACATAGCCAAGCTGTGACATGATTCCTCCTTATGCATGTATTATATCAACAACCCAATACAGCATAGTACATTCACACATTCACAATAATAATGCAACATATATAAACATTCTCTTTATAATAAAATACATAGACGTTCACTCATAAAGACATATATACATGCATATTAAACACATTCATCATTCATACATTTGACACAGTTGTTAATGTGGAAACCCATCTATGAAAAAACCACAAAGGTTCTGTTCATCTAGTATGAGAAATGTATGCACCTTTTTTCTGCGCACTAAGCAACAGACTCTGTTCTATATCGTTTTCTTTATTTATACAGACTCTTTCTTCCCCTCTTTCTCTCTTCTATGTTATCTTTGGTCTTTCTCTACTTGACTTCTTTACTTATCTGCACACAGTCTGGATCAACTCAGTCTCTTCTACACTTCTGCACACTCAGCTACACATTCTTGACTCAATGCACTTAACAAAACTAACGAACAACAGTAACCAATGAGAAAAATCCATATAACGATCTAACTTGCATATAGCTTGGGTTCCTCTTTTTATAGACTCTTTATAGACTATTTACTTGTTGCTTTCTTAACCTAATTCCTATACTTAGCCAATAGTCCGTCTTTCCTATTCTAGCAACACCTGAAAATAGGAACTAACGACTTGACTTATAAAGATACCTTCATATGTGTGATTTTCGTCAAATTCAGCTGACCTCGTACCCATGATATTTATGGATTGTCACTTTCTGACTGTTATGCTGCACTGTCGTTTTCCATCAATTATACCACTGCACGCCTTCAGGTATTGTTATTTTGTCGTAGCTTTCCTTGTCACATTCCTTCCTTCTGTTGCACGTCTTCCTTTTGTTGCAAATCTTCTTATGTCACGGCTTTCATAGTTCCCTCTTGAACTGCTTCTTTCCTTAACTCCTCCTTTCTTTGATTCTATCGCATCTCATCTTTCTTCTTTTCCTTCATCTACTCTTCCTTCTTTCTGTCGCTACCTTGGTCGAAAATCCTTCCTCTTCTTTCTGTCGCACCTTTTCATACTTAAGTAGAGTTCTAAGTGTTATCAGGAATTCTCAATCAGTGCGGACACTGCTTGTTCCTCTGTAAAGTAAATCACAAATACAGAACAAAAAGACACAACAACATATCCTTCCCTTAAATAATCAATTAGCATGAAATACAATATACCTCAACCTTGGATGTCTTTTTCTTTTCTTGAAAAGTCCTTCCAATGGTTCAGTACCTGCAAGGCAAATCAAAAGACAAGAAAACAAGATGAGATCATCATGATAGATAGATTATTCATATCAGTGATCAAGGAATCTAATAATATCTGATTAAAATCAATACATCAAATATAGGAAAGGGGAATGCCTTTGTATTAATTATGGAAGAGAAATAGGTACAACCAAAAATCCTTGATGTCGATGTCTTCAATCTCAACAAGAATGTCTACAATCCTCTTATATCTATGAAGACCTCTCCAACCATAAGCTAACTCTACTTTGCCTCTGATTCATATTTCAAACTAACAACATAAGGGTTATTTTTCTAGCCTCTCATAATCTCATCATGAAGGCTTCATTTATAGGCCTAGAAATCAAGAGATGACTTGGAAAATGGATAAGATATGATCCCAACAGGTGAGGGAGGTGAATGCCACCTCTCCTAAGCATATAGGAACTGAATCCACGCAGGCTTCCACATGGAAGCTTCCAGAAACTTCCTTTTTCTCATTTTTTGACCATCGACACTCCTACCATAAATGAAAAAGGTGTCATCCTAGGGTTTTTGTCAAAGAAAGAGGGAAACTGTGCTTATGGGTTCACTGTGACAGGCGCAACTGATGCTCTGTGTAAAAAGCATGAAGGCGCCATCCCTTCTAGGTATGAGAAAAAGCTGACCAAGGTGACTCAAGCCAGGATTTTTGGGAGGTTGAAAGGCAATATGAAATTCTCATGAAGGCTGATAAGCAATGTGAGATTTCTAGGTGCAAAAGAATTCCCCCTAAAGTATGAAGCTAGAAGGAAGTGATAGGTGAAATAGTTTGCAATTTTTTCGTCTAATACAGAGGAAAAGAGAGATAAACTCATATAGGATCAGTAACTAACTTTATCCAAACCAATCATAGCTGCGGGCCAATACACTGTAGATCTATGATGATGACCACATCATGGCTACCAATGATACACTGTATATCCATGAATAAATGCTATAGGAGTTTGGACATAGCTATGGAACATACAAAGAATATCCATGTCTCTTAACCTCAGATACAAAACACAACCACCAAACATACAATGTGGATCAGTGTCATGACTCTAAATGATCTCCAAACGCAACCTGAGCATAGGCAATGATGATGGAAAATCCTAACCACTCAAGGTCTTCATTCCAATCCCCAAACAATACGATTCTAACCGTATGAATAGATGTCTTGACGTCAAACATGGCAGAAACCACTTGATTACCAGTCATTAATGTCAACTATTAACAAGTGCGAGGGAAATCACCATTAATGTCAATGATTCCGAAGGTATCTTAGTACATTCCATCAAGTGTGAATAAATGTTTTGAGGTTAGACACTTGACATAATTTTTCAATCAGAGGTCATTGATGAAAACCTACGGTTGAAAACAAGAAAACCCGCCATTGAGGCATGGAGGATTCAAGGTACTTTTTAGGTTTCTAGGTCTAAATCCTGGATGATGATTTGAAGTCGATAGGAATAGACTTGTCACAGGAGGGCCATGATGATTCCCAAATTAGTGACACAAAAATAGGAACAAACTTTGATTTGAAGTAATGGAACTGACCCATACATGACTGACTCTTAAGGACAAGTAAAGTTACTGATGAGTTATTTTTCTAGGAGAGACATCCTTTGAACAATTTTCACGGTACAACACATGAATTGGAAGCATTGACTTGAATGAGAATAGAACCAGGTGTAATGCAAGGAATATGACAAAGAATTCTTTGAATTGACTCAAAGGAGTCAGGTGACTCACAAAAGTTGATCGACTCGGAGACAAGCTGAAAACCCAACCGTTCAGATATTGAAATGTAGATAGGAGCGATGTTCAAAGGTGGATTGTAGATTACTTCCATAAAAAAAAATGAAAACTATTCCCCTTTTCTTTAATTTCCCCACTTCGAAAGGTGATTAGTGCCTATTTTCATTTTTACGAGTCCAAAGAGGGTATCAAACACTTGTTAAAGCTCATCAAATGACGAGTCCATTCTCATGTTTTTCACGAACCTGAGAAAGGAGGGGCTCATTCCCAAATAGGGTCTTTCATCATTTTGTTTCATGAGTCCGATGGAAGAAAAATAATTTGTAGTTTCATGTTTAGAGAGTCTGAAATGACTAAGAAGACTCCAAAAGGTCCTTTTTTGCAAATAAGGCCAGTCGGTCCGAAAAAGAGATAACCTACCCCCGACTAGTCGACCATTCTGGTTCTTTTACAAGCGTGAACGTAACAAGTTTGCTTGGAAATATTTTATGTTTTGAGGATACTAAAAAGAGCTAAAATATAACTCTCAAACTAGGTTTCTTTTTCATAATCCACTTTTAACGAGTCTGAAAAAGTAAAAAAGTAGACTTGACACCTTTCTACTGGAATTTTAACAAGCATTTAAAAAGTGTGTAATGATGCTCGGTACTTTTTCATTCTTGCTCTAAGCTTGAAAAAGAAAAGAATAACTTACATCGTAGCCATAACCCAATATTGACCTGAAAAAACTCAAAAAACACCATTAAAAGCCATTTTACCAAAACTATATAATGTAAAAAGAAAAAACCCACTTTCAATGAAATAATTCGGATTTCAAAATAAATAAATTATAATGAATTTTTGAAAACTCCAAATATTCTATAAATAGAAAGAGTAGGTAAGAATTATTTACCATTTGCTTTTTACCATTTGAGAGTTTTGGTAGTTGGATTTGATAGAAAGAGTTTCCACTGGTGATTTTGCAAGGGTGCTTCACTTCATTGTTCCTTCATTCTTCGTGGAAGAGGTAAGTGTTTTGATCTTTTCCCTTTCTATGCTCAACAAATGTCATTTTATTTCTTCTTCCATTGTTTAAAATCATGTTCCTAAAATGATTTTTGATTGTTTTATAGCCAAGAATTAAGGTAAATTGCTAAATTGAAATGGTAAATAGGGAATCAACCATCTGAATAGGAGTTTTTATTTGTTTAGAAAACCAAACTTTTCTCACCGTAGGGTTTTTTGGTTGTCGGGCAGAGCACGCGACGACGCTTTGTCCATAGTTGACAGGTGGTCAGCGCTCTGTGATCCACATACAACAGCGGCGTTGGTGCTCTTTGGGCGAAGGGTAGTAGTGTCGCTGCAAGGAATATGAAAAACAAAAAACTCTAATCCACAAAAAAAAAAACAAATTTTTTATGCTTTCTTCTCGCTTCAAAATTTGTCATTTTATATGCTTTTCTTCCTTTTAGCCATGATATGTTTTCTAATTACAAAATTTACGTGTTACAGGTGCATCATGGTGATTTGGAAGGAAAGAGAACATGAAGTTCTGGACAACCAAGCTGCTAATGATCCAACCACTATTGAGGCCCTACAAAATTGAGGGCTTCTGAAATACTTCGGGGTACCCTGTATGAAAGCACATATTCGATTGCTAGAGTATATCATTAGAGAAATTTTGAGGTCTAGAATGGGCCTCCTAAGGAAAATAATAAAATAATAAAGTAATAGTTAAAATAATAAAATAATATTTATTAATTTTGGAGGAAGAAAGAAAAAAACTACTTTTTGTGTTCGTATTTTCGATATATCTCCCTGTGTTTTCACTCAAATTTCGATCAGGAGAGCTCGTTGGATGTGGAATTTGATTCTACATCCAACGAGTACCACATTGCATACTTTTGATGGACCCCGTTACCCCAAAAACAAGAAATACCTGAAAAATGTGATGATGACATCATCATCACATTTTTTCAGGTATTTCTTGTTTTTGGAGTAGAGGGGTCCATCAAAAGTATGCAGTGTTGTACTCGTTGGATGTAGAATCAAATTCCACATCCAACAAGATCTCCTAATTGAAATTTGAGTAAAAACACAAGGAGATATGTCGAAAATACGAACAAAAAAAGTAGTTTTTTTATGACAAATATGTCAATTCAACCATTATGGTTGACTCATTTTATTGAAATTGTATTGGTTCTTGAATTCCAACTCACAAGAACTTATTGTTTGGACATTTTTGTATAAGGCCCATTTTAGACCCCAAATTTCCTTTAATGCATAGGGATGTGGGATCTCAACCAGGAGCATTTTGTGGTGGGAGTCCATATCCTACCCACAGAGGTTGAGGATATATATTTTCTGACCTGTTTTTCCATGAGGTGAAGCCAAGCAGTTCTATTTGGGGCATGAGGATGAGAGACCTCCTTGGATGATATTATTGACCAGCATTGTGCATTAGGTACAGAGTCTTAATCCGGGAAGCCATGGATCAAGTCCATAATAGATCTCCCCTTGAAGACAATGGGGTATACTATTGGCAAGGTGGCAGGAATTAGGTCTGCCCACCTTACCACTAGGTCACATATGCTATATGATTTGTAGTGTATGGAGCCCACTATTTTTAACTGGTGTGAAATCATGCTGGTATGTCTAAAGAAACAGTTAAACAAATGCAAGAGAGGAACACTGAAGCAATTTGGCTACGGAGTAGTGATAGTGTCTTTTATCTTACAGAGGGTGCCTCATATGAGACCACAGGTGACCATTACCAGAATTGAGCCTAAGGATCCCAGGATGGTTGCATGGGTCACAACCATGCCTCGCCTTGGTGGTAGAGGACCTAAAGTCAATTAGGGGTCTCGCTTCTTTTGCTGGTTGAGAAACCAGTTACTCATGGTGGAGGACTATGCCTATGAGGGGGAAAACCAAAATGACTCGGAGCTTGTCTTACCTGAGGGAAACATATGGGATGACCAAGATAAGAAATGACATTATCCACTTGTGTTTTTAATTTTTTTTATTTATTTCATTTTTATTTTGTAGTATTGAGATAAAAAATGTTTTCATGCAGACATTGGATCTGTCCGTCTAGCAGGGATGTCACCTATTGCTAGGTGAGTAGGTACTAGATACATGATGCTATATCACTCCAAAGCTGATGAAGAGCTTGGGTGTCTCGAGGAGAACCTACAACTTTTGACTGTGGGTATCCTTGGTATGACTACTAACAAGGTACCTAGGCATTATCAGCGTCATACTGCGGGTGTCTCTGAATAGTTCTCTAGGCTACTCCGCAGAGTGGCTCAAGCTATCGCATGCTATCATGACCATCACGAGGATTATTCTGCTTTGATATTCAGTTTTTGTATATGTCTTACTGAAAGTTTCGAAGCTTCAGTGCCCTATATATACGTGTATTATGAACTTTTTATAGTCCTGAACTTCGAGGGCACTAAAAGCTAGAGACGCTTCAGCCCAATTTTCTATCTCGGTGCTATAGTTTTTATATATGGCAAACTCTTATATTTATAGTTGTGTGTGTGGAAAATGTGATGTGTGAAATGATCATCTACTTATGAATTTACATGTATTGTTTATTCTTCAAACGGAGTTTTAAATATGAGCAATATGCAAATATAAGACATAATTAGCTAGGGAATATGCCACAACATTTAAATGGTTTAGAATGTGTTGATATGTTACTTGGTCAAAAGACCTCTCTAACAACCTAACTCTTTGGAAAGTACGAAGAAGAAGGGGATTTCGGATGGTGTAGACTCAATTAAGCTGTTGGAAAACTAGTTCGGAGTCTAGGTAAACCCTAATTTCCCTTACATTGTTAGCTAAGGCTTCCGTTAACAATCCAATCATGGTTTGATATTCCGCCATATTGTTGGTGGAGTGACCTAAAAGAACACCCCCTGAACTCACTAGCTCACTTGTAGGATAGTATAGTACCCAAGCTAGTGATGCAAGGTTAAGTGTATATCAATGAGCACCATCAACAAAACCAATGAAGGAAGTCATCTGTCCATCAGACAAAAGACATACATAAGTAGGGTTTTATGAAAAAACACATTTTGAATCATACAAAAGACACACCTCTCAAAGCTAAGACACACAACAAACTATAAACAATATTTACAAAGACCCTATGCTATATGAACTATGCATAGTATCTTTTGTGGTAGAGCCCATTTCAGGGCTCTCCCAAAGGTATCCCATTGTAATCAACCAATTCACATGTCCCTTTTTCTAAAACATGACTGACAATATAGGGCCCATGCCACAAAGACTCAAATTTTTCTGCCCCCAGCTTGTCATGATTTTGTTCATAAGTTAAGACCATGTCTCCTTCATTGAAGGAACGAGGTTGGACAATCCTGTCATATTGAACTTTCATTCTTTGTTTATGTGCCTCATTAGCTAAGGCATCATCGCGTCAAATTTCATCAAGTTTGTTTAGATAGAGGAATCTTTCTTCATCTATAGTAGTGTTGGGCAATAGTTCCACATCAAGTTTTAAAGAAGGGATCTCACATTCTATCGGGAGAGTAGCTTCCAACCTGTATACCAATTGGAAAGGTGTAAAAATGGTGGAATTTCTGACAGTAGTCCTCTAGGCCCTGAGTGCAGAGAAAAGATGCAAATGCCAATTTGACTTGGCTTTCCCTACCTTCCGCTGAAGCATTGTTTTTAATACTTCGTTTATAGCCTCAAATTGGCCATTGGCCTGAGGATAGTAAAGTGTAGAGTTATCATGACGAAACCCTAATTTTACACTAAGCTCTTCCATCATTTTGTTTTGAAAATACGATCCATGATCGGTCACGATGGCCCTAGGAATCCTAAATCTCACAATGATATGGTTGAATAAGAATAGTGCAGCAGTCTTCCCATCTTTGGCATATGAGGGAAATAGTGCAACAGTATTCCCATCTTTGGCATATTCTACTCTCTCTAAAAAGTTACAAGCTCGATCGAGAGATGCATTAATTCTTCTATGTTCCTCTTCTACTAAAGGAGGATTCCCTAGTGAAGGTCTAATAACCCCGAATTCAGAAATTGCTTGGCCCATAGAAGTCATCCAAAAAGGAGAATCTAGGCCATAATCTGGTAGAATATGACTATCGATACGACCTTCCAATGGTGAATGCACAGAAGCATCGACTGCATGAGGCAGTTGAACCAACAGATTTGTATAAATAGTGAATCTTCTATGGTTTCACTAGCTAAGGTAGTTCCTATGGGAACATTAGCAGAAGCTGGTTGTTCCATGTTTACCCCTTCTTGTCCCTCCATGGTAGGAGGAGAGTCAGGAGGTAAACCCTGCAATCTACAAGAATGATGTCTCGTAAGTTGCTTAGCCATGGTGGTGGCCAAAGTTATGTAATCTAGGTCAAAAAAGGAGAAAAGTACACAAACAAACCTACACAGAGATAAAGGTCACAAGCAGACTTAAGTGATAGGATGGGTTTAGAATAGCTGGTCTCTCACCAAGATTATCAAGTAGGTGCAACTCGTGATATAACTCAGGGGTTGGCATGCATAGTAACCCCTCGAATGCTATTTTCAGTGTATTTCTCCACACAAGATGACCAAAGGGTTTTTCTCAGATGGACAGGGTATCCTAATGGGGTCTCCTGATATACTCAAGGTACATGGTAGTTCAAATCGGTAGTAGTGCTGTCTAATGCACAACCGTTCACAAGGGGCCTTCCAATATATAATTGAGTACGTGAAGTACCTTTCTATATACCTCAAGGGTACGTGAAAGACCATTCGATATACCGATGGTACGTGGAAGAACCGCGTGAGTCCTGAGTTTCAGTACAGACAAATAATGATAGCTCCTACATTTTACGATGATCAAACACGTCACTAACCTATCTCTCAAATTTCTATACAATTTTAAACCTAAAGCTATCGTTAATTTTATCTGGACAATTTTGTGAGGTGTTGTCTCCAATAATGCAAATTAATCTAAATGTAAATGCACTTTTTTGACTATGATGAGAACTAACTAGGGTAAGGAAGAAACCTTCTTCTTTTCTTTTCAACAATATACCAAAAGAAAGATGTTTTTAACAATCAAAACAAGATCCAATAAAGAATGCAAATAAATTTCTGTCAAACACAAAAATCTTTCAAGCAAGCACCCTAAAGTTTCTGAAAATGAAAGAAAGAATACTAAGCCTCTAATGTGCATGCAAAACTAACTTTTGCTACAATGTCAAAAAGACCTATTCTTCTGAATTACACATGCAAATAGAAATAAAAATTTTCGCAAGCATAAACAAGAGGAAAATAATATGATTCTTTTTGTATTTTTCTCGAAAATATGAGGTGCACAAAGTTGTTTTTTTTTTAAAGAAACTAATCTTCTAGGAAGAGGCTATAGGATTTCTTTTCAAAATAAATTTTTTTAGATACTTTATTAAAAATCCAAAACTGAACTATGTTTCCACTTTCGTTTATAACAATGAAGAAGATAAAAATTTTGGATCTGAGCTCAAACAGAGAATCAAACTCACAAAAACCAGCAATCTCAGATAGAAACACACAAGCAAACCACACTAAAAATTTTCAAATAATAGGACAGTTCGAAGGCCTACCTCGACACGTTTAGGAGCACTACACCAGGGCGTCATAGGATGAAATGGTGCTTTTATCCTTCTGCACACAGGCATCGTCGACGTGCTATCAGTTGAGGAAGAAGGCACTGTCGACGCTCTGAACAAAGAGATAAAAAATGCCCTGAGAGGGATCGGTGCTCTATTGTCTAAAGAGAAAGGCACCGCTCGAAAAAAAGACTGAAAGGCTAAAGGCTTGTAGGAGAAACCATAAAAGACTAAGTTGGGATGAAAAGGGTAAAAACTTACTCATAAAAGAGGCAAAAATCAGAAACGTAATATGGATGGCTTACCTTGTTAATTGAAATAACTAAAAGGAGAGAGAATAACCTTCATAGATGGAATGGTTACCAAAGTTTGTAGATCTTATTGGATCTGCACCAGATATGACTGTATCTTCTCTAGATATCACCAGATTAAGCTTCCTTAGTATGGTCGCCAATTTTGTTATCATGAATTCTCAATCAGTGTGGACACTGCTTATTCCTCTGCAAATTAAATCACAAATACAGAACAAAAATACACACCAACATATCCTTCCCTTAAATAATCAGATTAACTAGCATGAAATACAATATACCTCAACGTTGGATGTCTTTGTTTGTTCTCCAAAAGTCCTTCCAATGGTTCAATACCTGCAAGACAAGTCAAAAGACAAGCAAACAATATGAGAGCATCATGATAGATTGATTACTCATATTAGTGATGAAGGAATCTAATAATATCTTATTAAAATCAATACATCAAATATAGGAAAGGGGAATGTCTTTGTATTAATTATGGAAGAGAAAGAAGTACAACAAAAAAGCCTTGATGTCGATGGCTTCGATCTCAACAAGAATGTCTACAATCCTCTTATAGCTATGAATACCTATCCAACCATAAGCTAACTCTACTTTTCCTCTGATTCAAATTTCAAACTAACAGCATAAGGGTGCTTTATTTTTTTTTTATTTTTTTTTCTGGCCTTTCATACTCTCATCATGAAGGCTTCATTTATAGGCCTAGAACTCAATATATGACTTGGAAAATGGATAAGATATGATCCCAACGTGTGAGGGAGGTGAATGCCACCTTTCGCAAGCATATAGGAAATAACCCCATGGAGGATTCCGCATGGAAGCTTTTAGAAACTTATTTTTTTCTCATTTTTTGACCACTGACGCTCCTAGCATAAATGACAAAGGCGTTGACCTAGGGTTTTTGTAAAATAAAGAGGGCAATGACACTTATGGGTTCACTTTGACAGGCACCACCGACACTCTATGTAAAAATCATGAAGGCCCCATCCCTTCTAGGTATTGGAAAAAGAAGACCAAGGTGACTCAAGCCAGGCTTTCCAGGAGGTTGAAGGGCAATGCGAAATTCTCATGAAGGCTGATAAGCAATGTGAGATTTCTAGGTGCAACACTAAGTGAATTTGGATTTCCTTTCCTTAGGCCCAACAATCCCCCAACACTCACCTCTGGCTTGTCCCGAGCCACTCGAAGCTATTGCTCCATTTATTTACTTGGGCTGACTTTATTGTAAAAATATTTCAAGATTTTTGCTCCTTTCTCGGCTTTCATCCGCACTTCTTTCTCTATCTTCTTCACTTGTTCCAAAAGATAAGAATTAACATGTTATAGCATTACCTTCTTTACTGATGCAGTTGCTTTGTTCCCTTTTTGATGTACAGGCTAAATAATTCCTGTAATTTTTTCAGCTTCAGATTCTAAGTCTGCAAGGCTTTTCTATTCGTTCCTGCTGTTGCATGCGAAACATGTTAACCTATTGCTGTGATTTCTTCATCTCCGTGACCTTAACTATTTTCTATGCTAATGGCAGCTAATTCATCTCAATTTTCAGCTGATTTACCTCTTCCTTAGTTGTGCACACCTCCTTTGCAACTTTCTATAACTCTGAATTATGAATGAGCGCTACCCAAACCTAGGAGACTTGTTTGATAGCATTGGAACATAGTGCTTCTGCCTCTTCTATTTTCTTCGCAGCTTCCATTGCTACATTCCTTCTTTCCTACAACACCTTTGGTGGTGTTCTTGGCTACACCTGATCTTCAAGTTCTGCAACCTTTTTTCGAATGTCGGCCGATATCTCTCTAAGTCATCTGACCTTGGCCTCCACAACCATTTCTGATGTAATTGCCGCATCATCAAAATTTGTGCAGGAAATATTTACAGCATTGTCAAGCTGAAGCTTGTTTTATTCCCATGTTTTTTATTTCTGCTTTGTCTCGATCTCTGTCTCCTTCTCCTTGTGTACGTCTAACGGGGCCTTCTTTTGTGCCGCAGGTCAAATATGTGGTTGTCCATGCGATGTATTTTGGTCTCCTCTTGTCGCACCACCTCCTCTTGTAACAAAAACAATATTTGGTTCTTTCGGTTCAACAAAAATCATCTGAATGTTTTGGTTGGGGTTCGAGTTCGAATTCTGCATAGGATTGATATTTCCCATAGTTCGATCCTGCCATTTTGCAGTCAATTATAGACATTATTCGACAGTTTGTTCAAATTATTTAGAGTACGTACATGCCTTCACAGGATTTTGGAATTCTCGAGAAAAGTGTCTTGGTTTTCCATAGTTATAACATATGACTTGGCGTCTTCCTCGACCAAATCGTCCTCCTCCTTGTTGTTGGCCTAGGCCTCAAACATTTTCACCCCCCATTTGCTAAGGGTATTTATTACTGTGGTAGATATTGATTCTGTTGATATTGTGGTTGTTGAAATTGTGTTGGTGGATATTGAGCAGAATGATATTGAGGTTGTGCTCGTTCAACTTGCATCTGATGATGCATTCTTCATCAAGTAGGTGTCCACTGTATTTTCTTGTAGCAGCTAAAGTGCCCTGCAATATTTCTCATCGTGTTCTACCAATTTACAAAATTTACAGTATATACTAGCTGGTGCACTTGCAATATTCTATGAATACGAAAATTCTTTCGACATATGGAATCTAATATGACATATTTGACACCAAGAAAACCCTTGAGTGTTTATCGGGTTTGGCACACCCCCTACAACATAGTTCTTAAGTTCTAGGAAATTATACTCCACCTCAACTTTATTTCCTATTATGACACTGATGTTGAGCTGGGGCCTTGGGCCTCTTATATTGTTTCACTTATACTTTATGGTTTCCATCTATTATACATATTGTACACCACAATTATTCTTGCACTTCCTTGCATTTCTTGATGTCCTAGAGATGGACTGTAAGATTGGCCAACTAGGATTGAATCTGCATCATTCCAGCACCGATTTCTCCAATTGGCGAGGATTCTAGTTTCATTGCTATTTCCAGAGCTTCTGTTTGTGAAACAATATTATGTTGCATCAATGGGATCTGTATGTGTAGTAGTAAGGTGACAATGAACCATTCCTTATGCTGTACATCTGACATTGGAAAGCTCACTTTCACCATTAATGTCTTGAATCTTTGGTCAAAGTCCCAAAAAGACTCTGTAGGTAGCTTCTTGATTTCTTTAATCTATGTCATACACTGCGACTTAGAATTCAACTTTCTAAACTCATTTATCTTTCCAAACTGAATCTGGTCAAATGTTATCTACTGGAAGTATAGAAAATTTCATGTACCAGTCTAGCACACAACCTCATAGAGTCATGATCATCTGTGATTTCTTTATGTCCTCATCTTGGACCTATCACACAGTCCATAAGACTTTAGAGAGAAACCAATGCTGCTCTATGTCTTCCAACCCATTTCCATTGAATATTGACAACTTAATGTCGGTCCCAACCATTGTATTAGCTGTTGGTACATTTGGACTAGAATTTTGAGTATCTAGACTCCCTTGTCTGCTATTCATAGTGTTATTACTACTTGTATTTACACATACACTTGGATACAAGTTTATATATATTACCTCTGGAGATGTGCGCAGTACTATGGGCGTATCATACCCGTGATCTGAATCTAGAGCTTCAGTTGATTCTTCTAATTCTTCATCTCCTTCGGATATCGGCTGATATCATTCTTCTTCATCGCAAGAACCTTCATCCAAGTATGATGGAAGATCGTAGTCTTCTTCTCTGATCGTGCCACAACCCCATTTTCTTGTCATAGTATTTCTTTTATTTCCCGACAGAAATCTTCTTCCACTTCTTAAACAACCAACCTCTAGTTAAGTTCCACTATCTCTAGGGAACATCTCAACTCAGTTGGCGCCATTTTTCATACAATTCTGATACAACATACCCACCTTTCTATGCACATTTTCCAACTATCACATTTGTAGGATTCATTTTTCACATACACGCATTTTTATCCACGTCTTTAAAGATGACAGATATCTTCTCTGGTGTCCTTGGAAAATTTTTCGCTCTACCTCACTATATTAGGTTACTGCGTCGACAACAAACTCGGTAATGTATCCCTCCAAAATATTGTCTACCCAAATATCTGTAGCCCTCGACACAGGGTTGCTCACACTTTTTAGTCACTGAATCAAATGAGGATTCCACTCTGTTGGTTCTCCTCCTTGGAATTTTCTTTTTTGGGTTTCCAACTTCGACAACCTCTCATGCAATAGAATGGGAAACTCAAAAAAGAAAATCTCATGAATTTTTGTGTAGAGGTATCGACCCAACCACTCTGTTGGGTGTTGATCTCAATTTTGTCACTATTCTTGTCCGTAATTTACTCTTTTGGCATCACTTTTGTTACCTTTTGGTATAATTTTTGTCATTCAGCTTATCATTCAACCCCAGGTACGCATGTATTTCAGTTTTATGCAAGTCTTGGTTTAATTTCGTTATTTCATGATTTTATTAGTAATTATGTGATATTTGTAAATGTGTTTAATAAATAGACTTGATTTGAAGATTATGGTTTGCATATGAGAATCTATGTGGACACACACCCACGCTAAATACACACATATCACATCTAGCTCGCCATATATCCCTCTGATCAATCCTTGTGCTGTTAGTTGGAATATTCTTAAATGTTTAAAGCACATAATGGTTTCTCATTATTCTGTTGTCCATGGATCTTGTTTCTATGATGGTATTTTCTCTAGAATCCTTGGGATCCTACCCTCTCTTTTTGACACCAAGCTTCATTCCCACGTCAACAAAGATCCATATGCCCGTAGCCCGTGCGAGGAGAACCGACTCGCGAAGGATCAGGAGGGTGGCTATGCGTTGTCATCAATCATCACATGGTTGTTTTATTAGAAGTAAAGGTTGACTATTTTTGGAGCGGTTGATGACTGAAAGGGTCGACCTGCTCATCCATGTAAAAACTATATAAATTCGTCTCCAAATGAGAGTCGAGCAAGCTAGTTATTTGGTTGATGAGTCGTTGTTAGCAAGGGATCTCTGCAATCTCTGTTCCGAATTTAATATAAGTTCTATTTTCAGCTGTGCATACATGTCTCTGTTTTTTGTGAGTGGTTGATTAATTGAAGAGAAACCTTGATTGCTGACAGGGCCCCTCAACAACCAGTGGTCTTCCATTTTTGTGTGTTTTTCGTTATTTTCCTTTTTATAGCTAAGTGATTTCTATTTCCAGTTTCTGTATGTAGTTTGATTCTCTTATAAATTGATGTTGTTTATTTCCTTATTTTATGTAACGTGTGTTTGCTATGAGTTATATAATTTATATTGTGTTGTTAACATAGTTTCCATTTCCAGTGTCGTAAGTGACCGTTCGCACAATAATCGTTTCCAGTTAGATGTAGGTTGGCACAAGTTATTCCTCTATCATTTGAGGTATTGAATACGTTTAATCACTTTCTTTTCTACATTGCATCTTCATGTGCATAAATAAGATGATGTTAATATCATTTAGGTTATTTATTTTGTAATTTGCACTATTTTTCCTCATCCGGACTGTCATTCGGATTGTCTGTTTATACTGCCATCCAGACCTTCATTCAACCTTTAATATTTCCTGTTCTCTTTTATGATTGTTTAAAGTTTGGTTCTCTTAGCTTTTGAATTATGTTATGTTCTATAATTAAACAGTAGTTGTATATATATTTAGGACCTTAGTCTAAACCACTTAAAACATCCATCAAGTTCCATAATCATTCCTATCTTTCATTCCCCTTTATCTTAGTTTTGAAGTTGTGTTCCTTTTTGTCTCTGATTCCTTTATTCATTACTGTTTTAGAGTTTGATAATTGTATCTCTAGTTTAGTGTACTTCATCCTTATTTGGATTGCATTTAGAATTAAACTCGTTAACTTTATTGTCTAAAAAGCACATCAATTCGTTATAAGTTTGATCATCATTCCTAACATAAGATTTGTCCTCTTTACTCTATAGTTATTGAAGATGTTCATAAAATAGGAATAGATTAAGAAATAAAACCTCTTTATTAAGTTTTCTACTTGCTTCTTTGTTAAGTTTTATACTTGTTTTTATTTAATTTTTCTACTTGTTTCTCAATTATATCTGTTTCATGCGAGAATAGTATACCTTTAACTTCAAGTGGGTCCATTAAAAGAATCTCATTTCTTAATCAATAGATTGGTTGTTAAAACATCTTTTTCAATTAGAGTCATTTGCTTATGGAATAAATCAAAATGTTTACTATTACTTGTAATTGGACACTCCTTTGTTTACATCTATTTATAGAGGTTAAATTAGTCTTAATTCCATTCAGGTTCTTTATTTCTTTTGAAATCCAGTTTGATACACCTCCTTCTCCAGTTCCAATCACAATGAAGGCATATCCTTAGAATCCTCAGGGAGAATGGAACTAGACAATTTAGTTTAATTATTGTATATTTGTCAATCACATGTATAGTTTAGTTATTAGATTTCTTAGATAAATCAAATAGTTGTAATATTGCCTCAAATAATTTAACCTCTTGTGTTCATATAGTAAGAGATATGAATTTGTTATAACCTTTCTAATTCACAGATTAAAAAGAAGAATAATTAACTAATAGATTTCACTATAAAAGATAGTTCACTTTCTTAAGATATATTATATCTTTTTATTGTTTATAGAGTAGAGTAGTATAGATTGATACTGCTCTAATCTAGTAGTCTTGTCCCAGTCTAATTACCTTAGTAGTTGAATTTATGGAGTTTGACTCAGTTTTTCATTTTGAAAGATCTTTCGATCTTTTCCTTGTTAAAGTATTTCCATGACACCTTAGGTACCGTTCTAGCTTCACAGATATTTTGTGTCAACTCTAAGTTCACAAACCTCGATCGATAATTAAATATTCGGTGAATTAATTAAGGCAATAAGACACCCAACATTTTTGACACCATTTTCAGGGAGTTGTTTTGTAAGGTAGAATAAGTAGAATTCCCTTATGAAGTTTAGCAATAGGCTGGTGGCCGAGGAGTGGTAAGATGAGAGGTAAGAACTCGCGCATATGTTATAACAGGAGGCCCCAAATCCAACAGTAATAGTAGTATTGTAGGTTTTATTTTAGTTTATATTTTTCATGAACAAACCTAGAGATTTGAAGGGTAGGTACGTTAGAACTAGTTCCCAAAAAATTGTTAAAATTCATACTAACCTTTACAGGGGACATAATACCCCAACCACTAACTCAACAGAAAGGTATCGAAGATCACACGTAGGAAGTAGTTCTACTTGGAAATCTAAATAATTTATAGGAGAAGCCATAGAAGATAAAGAAATCTCGACAGGAAGTTCTAAGGAGCCCATGATTGAAGAAGTTTACGAGGGCCAACCTTTGGAGATCCTCAACCGTCCACTAGTGCAAAAACCTAAAAATAAAAATTTCTCGCTAGTAGGGGATCCAAACTTTGTCAATTTCATCGATCCCGCTCAAGTACAATCTCTCTTTGGCAGCTCAACTAATACTGTTATCTCACAAATTGAAATATCCACAGTAGAACCTAATAAAGACATAACTAACAACTCCTCTTATCAGAGGAATATTTCCCCCGAAAAAGAACGTTGGGACGCCCCATTATCAACTCGAAAGGAACCTCCTAGGTACACACTCTTTAAGAATAAAATGTACATGGAGAGACAGGGAGAAAACGAAGATCATGAAGAGGTTAGAAATGATGTAGGAGAAGGAGAGAATCGAACTGAGGCTACCTTTGGGTTCCCTATTCTAAACACGGCAAAGGATGTAAATATGAAGAACATCCCTCCTTCCTCCTTACCTACTTTCTATGGGAAGAGTAATGAAGACCCGAACACATTTTTGTTCGAGTTTGACATCCTTTGTAGAAGCTATAACTATCTACAGGATGCTCACAAATTAAAAATTTTCCCTGCTACAATGAAATATTCTTCTTTGAGATGGTTCATGGGATTAGGAGAATATAGTATCAGGACTTGGGAAGATATGAAAACCACATTCTTGCGGAAATATCAAGAGTATTGCAAACGTAGGGACTCTCAAAACGAAATTTTTAAGATACAGGAACTCAAAGACGAGAGCTTAGAAGATTATCTTGAGATGTTTATTTATACATTACACAAATCTAAATATAATGAACTTTGAGAAGATGTAGTATGGACACTCTTCCTTAAAGGGATCTCAGAAGACCTGGTAGAAAACCTTAATCTGATGGCATCTAGCGATATTTCTCACAAACCTTTTGCAAAAATTGGTGAGATGTGTAGAAATTACTCTAGAAGTAGGGGGAAAGTTCGGAAAAATCGTCGAGAACCCCATAATAGGAATCTAAAAGGAAAAACCTCCAGTTCTGGAGGAGTCACAAGGATAGAATTAGGGAACCTGTTAGAAAAAATCAAAACTGATATTTTAAGAGCAATGGGTTCCCAACTAGATGCGTTACAAGATAAGAAGAGGAAAGAGGAAGAACGTGCAGCAATGAGCATATTTTGTCCAAGATGCAAGACTAAGAACCCCCAAAGGGAATGCCCCTTGAACAACATCTCCGTATGTCACATCTGTATGGATGATCATACGACAGCAAAATGCCCATCGCTTCCTGGGTTACAAGCCATATATAAAAGTAGGGACATTGGTGAAACATCTAGGAGGCCTTCCTAAAAACCAAGAGACCAACCATCATATCAGAATTTTTCACCACATCCCCCATCTTATTATTAACCCTACCAACCACTTCAACAATGGAACACTTCAAGTTGGAAACATTGGCCACCCTAGTATCCTCCTCCTCCTCATTTTACTCAGCATCAATATTTTCCACGGGGATGGAGAGGAAAAGCATATCCGCAGTCACCACTAGTATTTGCAACTAATCATCCTTATCCTTAGCATCCAACAAATACCCAACAATTGTTTCCTGGCTTTGTGCCTCCAATGCCTCTTATTACACAACAACCTCATCATTTTCATAATACAAACCCCCCATGACTAACATTGTTACTTGCACAACCGATACCTAACCCAAACAATAAGCCAACTCAAGCTCTTGAGTCTTAATAGAATTGAGTTGCAAACTATTCCATCCTATGTCATTTCGACTGTGCCTGTGCACGAGATCCAACTACGATCTGGAAGAGTCATGAGTGATCGACCCAAGTCATCAGTCATCATTCGTGAAGCAAATGAAGAGGAAGAAGATCCCAATGAATTCATGAATGATTCTATTTTGCAGGATGTGGATATTCCAAAGGTTCTAACACATACCCATCCTTAGCAAGAACCAACTCAAGAACAAAGAATCCCTCCATTTTAGAAACAGTTAGCAAAATAAAAATCTGTAATTCATCCTGAGTACGATATTTGAAGTGAACTAAAAAATGTCTATTTCAATATCCCTCTATTACAAGCTATTAAGGATATACCAATTTACTGTAAAGTAATAAAGGAACTTTGCATTAAGAAACCTGGAAAGAAAAAAAAAGACCCCCACAATTCATGTTATAGGAGAGGTGTCTGAATGTATGACTGTACCAGTCTAGAATTGAAAAGCATACAAATCCAGGGAGCTGAGTTGTAACTGTTATTGTAAATAATATTTCCATTGAAAATACACTTATTGATTTAGATCTACTATTAATATGATGACCACCGCAGTCTTAGAAGTTTTACAGTTGGGACAATTTCTTCAACCGACCCCCTCAATTTTGGAACTAGCAGACTGTACTATGGTGAAACCTGTTGGGGTTCTGGATGACGTTGTTGTATCAGTAGCTTCATGGGAATATCCTATTTATTTCATGGTAGTAGAATCAAAGGATCCCTGTAAAGGACATCCTATTATATTCGGAAGACCATGTTGGCTATCGCTAACGCCTTCATAGGATGTAGGGATGGGGAAGTGACCATTTGTAATGGGTTGTCCACACAAAAGCTTTATTTATACCCCCCATCACAACCTATAACTAAAAAATTGTGGTGATTATATTGCCCCTTTGGGGATGAAAACATTGAATATCTTTTCTTTCCTAGTGACTACTCCTGGGCACTTTAGGAGCAGACTACTGAGAATGTGTTGAAGCAATTTGTTTCTTCAACAAATTGTATAGATTTTCCTCTGTCTTTTGCTCAATTCGATCAAATTTTTGGAGATGAGTTTGAAGAAAATATGGCCCTCTCAACATTTGTGGATACACCATGTGTCTTTACAATTAAACAAAATATAGGGTCTTATACCATACCGTGTGAAGTTAGCCCTGTAAAGGTTCTACACATAAATGCATGGTTAACTGAGAGTCAACAAGAATAGTTGCTTAAGGTCCTTAAAAATCAATCTGAATCATTTGCATGGGAATACACTGATATGAAGGGTACACACCCCGACACTTGTATTCACCATATTTACATGGATGCCAGTAAATCCCCTATAAGGAAACCTTAAAGGAGGATGAATCCTGCTTTGAAAGATATAGTTAAAGAAGAGTTACAAAAAATCCTCAATGCCGGTCTCATCTACCCAATTTTAGATAGTAAATGGGTATCTCCTCTAGTGGTATTCCCAAAGAAAGTCATAGGGAAATGGCGTATTTGTGTTGACTTCTGAGAATTGGATAAAACCACAATTAAGGACTACTTTCCTTTGCCCTTTACGACCAAGTGCTAGATACCCTATCCGACAAACAATACTTTTATTTTCTTGACACGTATAGTGGATATAATCAGATTTTGATAGCACCTGAGGATCAGGATAAGACTACTTTTACATGGCCTTGGGGACATATGCCTATAGAGTTTTTCCATTTGGCTTATGTAACGCACCTGCTACTTTTCAGTGTGCATTTTTAGGAATCTTTGATGATCTTATACACGACTTTGTAGAGGTGTGCATGGATGATTTTACAACTTATGGTAATACCTTCCAAGAGGCTCTCAATAATCTTGAAAATGTCTTGATCCATTGTCAAGAGACAAACTTGTCCCTTATCCATGAAAAATGTAAGGTGTTATTAACATAATGAATAGTATTGGGGCATGATGTCTCTTCAAAAGAGATCAAGGTAGATACTGCTAAAATAGAAGTAACAGTTGGTTCCCCCTCTCGAAAAACTTAAAAGGAGGTAAGAAGATTTCTTGGCCATGCAAGTTACTGCCGATATTTTATCGAAAATTTCACTACAATAACTACACCACTGTTTAAACTGCTGTTGGCCTGATTTTATGAATCAGAGTCAATAAGGAGGTTTTGTCCACATAATCAGCTTAAAGCAGCGTCCGGTATGTTTGGTTTAACAAAACCTCGCAGGTTGTGGTCCTGCTACCAGCTAGTTTGTCTCTTAAGGAGAACTTAAAACCAGCAAAATATAACCTAATCTAATCCTATTCTACCTAAATACCTAAAAATGTCCTAAGTTTGCTTTCTTAAGGAAAGACTCTAATTTTTTGGCAAGTTTTCTAAATATGAAAACTTACTTAAAGTATATAGAATGATTTAATAGTGCTAATTTATAAAATAATAAAATAAATTTAAAACTAACTAATCTATC
>LPNX010693222.1:0-12500 GCA_001517045.1 Pseudotsuga menziesii
AGGACATGGAACTAAAATGGAAAACATGTCTTCACTTGGATGAGATGAATAAACTACTTCTTGATGAAGAATTTGTTGAAGAAGATGTTAACTACATGACAATGCACTAAATCATCGAGGTAGTCTTCACAAAAAAAAAGTGGTGAGGCTCCTTGTAGCTCATGATCATCTGATGATGAAGGAGCATTATTTGAAAGATTCTTTCTACCAACATCATTTTATATGAAAACATAATCATTAAATCAAATAGATCTATGCATACTCTTGCCCAAAGAGTAAAAAAATCAATACAATCAGTTCCTTGTATAGTTGCAAAATGGTGAACTATGCCATGTATCTTACTTCCTAACTTATGTATCACCTTCCCAATTCGGAAATGATGCTTAAAATACTATGAATATCAGAAATATTGTCATATGGAGAAGAAAACACCAAAGGTATGGTGTCTCCATGAGTATATAGGTCCATAGAAGGACAAAACAATATTTGTACCCAAAATATGATGACATACGACGAAAAGTATTGTTTTGTTGGATTTCACTTTAAAATTACAAAATTTGATTAAAAGTATTTACACTGATAAAATTATATGTAAATATTTGACGTTTCTATTTTCATATATTCGACGAGACATTGTGATGCCAGGTAGAGATGTGAGTCCAATCAGCAACTCAAAACGGATCCAATCAGCCCACAAAGTATTTGATCTGTCGTTCAACTCACTCACAGATTTTAAATCCTCGATAAATTATGTTTCATAAATGAAATTTCATAGCCATCCAGGATGTTAAAAAAATTGCTTGTTAACTCTATGAAATATATTATGGTCCGTTCAATCAATGTCCCCACTAAATAAATTGTGGACTCCAAAAACTATGAAGTGCTTTCCATAAAAATTTTATGCACATCATGATTTATTTGGACCGTGCAACTCTTCATAGTGAAATCGTTGTGGAAGTTCAATCTACTTTGATGATAGGTATACGTCGTTGATTTGAATCTGCATTCCAATGATTAATTCTAAATTTCACAACTCGACCCCTACTTTATCTTCCTTGCTCTCTCTCTAGCGAAATGTCTTTATCGTCATTGATCTTCTCCAAGTTTAATCTCCACTGCACGATCTTCAATCGTATGGGAAATTGGTGTAAGTTTAAATTAGGCACATATTTCATTTGTGAAATTTGATTTCAACCACAAATATGTCGAATATGTGCATCCTTTAACACTATGTAATCTTCATTGAATTGATCACTAAAAGGATCAATTCCCTCTTGCAAATATCCTTACAGTAAATTTTGATCTCGTGCACTTATATTAAAATTTAAAGTGCAAACATAAACATGCACACATATAATTTAAAACTCATACTTTTGGTGATTAAAATGAAGGTACAATTAGTCACAGAAGTTGTACTCTTCACTCCTCACTCGCCTGTCACATCCTATCCGTTGCATTCAATTATTCTTATAACACTCAAAAAACATGTTAGATCTAAATAGCTTGGATCTAAATACCTAATAAAATGAATCTTATCAATAAATATCTATCCTTGAATAATTCCTTGCAAGGATCAAGGAGAGCAATGGAAAACTACCACTCATTAAAACTAATCCTATCTATCTAACATCGAACCCTATCCATATAGAAATGATTACATGGGATGTTGACTCATCAGTTAACAAAATATGAGTTGGATGCTCCTAAATCATACTCCCGAGGAAGAACATAATTCTTTAGTAAGTCTTCACGTTGCACATTGTATTTGGAAATTTCTTGATCTATCATCGAGGATGCATCTTCAGTAGGATGATTCTTCTATTTGACTAAGTACTGAATGAAGGTTTTGTTGTTGGTATTCTTAGAATTATTTTGTCAAGGATGGCTTCAATATGAGGTTTTTCTTTCTGTGGAATTTTTCCTTGCTAATATATAGATGAATCATCTCCATCTGAAGTTATACCATCTATTTGAATACCTGTATCTCTCTCTTGTCTTCAAGTCTTCTCTCTGATTATATTTTTTGCACTTTCCTGTAATTTATTTCTGATATTCTCCTGCAGCTCATGCATACATATTGCAAATCATTCACTCTCTGCACTTATCCTTTCCTATTTTCCCAAATCTCTAAGTCCATATACATGTCTTGGATGCATCCCATAAACAATTTGAAAAAGGACGCATGCATGTAATTCTGTTGGGTTAATCATTGTACACAAACTCAACCTCAGAAAGAGCCAAGTCCCATTGTTTTGCATGCTCATACACAAGACTTCTCAGCATGTTCCCCAAGCTCCTATTTAGCACTTCAGCTCGACCATTAGTCTAAGGGTGATAAGAAGAACTAAAACATATATTAGTCCCCAAATTCTTTCATAGAGTTTTCCAAAATGACCAACAAACTTTGTATCTCTGTCAGACACAATACTTAAAGGAAACCCATGCAATTTTATAATTTTCGAAAAGAACAGATTATCAATATTGGTTGCATCATTAGTCTTTTTACATGCAATAAAATGAGCCATTTTGGAAAATATATCTACTACAATATAAATTGAATCATGACCTCTCTGAGTTCTAGGTAAACCCAAAACAAAATCCATGCTTATGGAATCCCAAGGCCTAGCTGGAATAGCCAAGGGTTGATGCAATCATGTTTTCTGACTTCTTCCCTTTGCATGTTGACAAACTCTGCATCTTTCAACAAATTTCTTCACATCATGCCACATCTTTGGCTGAAAATAAAAATTACTCACTATAGAAAAAGTATTTTCTTGTCCAAAATGTCCTGATAGACCTCCACTATGACTTTCCTGAGTTAAATTATCTCTCATCGAACATATTGGAATACACAATTTACTATCCTTGAATAGTAATCCTTCCTGCAATATATAATTTAACCACTTCCTTCTGTTATGGGTAACTGGATTTTCATAAGAAGCATATATATCCTTGAAATCTAAATCTTCCTTATACATATCAATCAAGTTTTCAAATCCCAAATTACTAACCTTAACTTCTTGCAATACCATATTTATCCTACTCAAAGCATCAACAAGTTTATTAGACTTACCACTTGTATGTTTGATAAAAAAGGTAAAGTTCAAAAAAATTCTACCCATTTAACATGTATCTTGTTTAAGTTAGCCTGACTATTTATGAACTGTAAAGCATGATTGTCAGAATACAACACAAATTCCTTAGGCATCAAATAATTTCTCCACTTCTTAAGGGCCTGCACAACAGCATATAATTCTTTATCATATGAAGAGTAATTCTATTTTGATTCATTCAATTTTTCACTGAAATATGCCACTCGCCTTTGCTCTTGACTTAAAACTGCTCCCACTGTTGTTCCACTAGCATATGTTTCAACTTGAAAAACTTTATCAAAACTGGGAAAAGCCAAAATAAGATTCTCAATTATCCTTTCCTTCAACAACTTAAAATTTCTATCAACTGCTTCTATCCATTTTAAAGGTTTTTTACTTCCTATGAAAGTATTTATCAAAGGTGCACAAATCTGACTAAAATTCTTTATGAACTTCCTATAGAAACTAGCAAGTCCATGGAAACTCCTTACCTCATAAGCATTCCTTAGTATGGGCGAATTTAAGATCGCATGTACCTTGTTAGTATCCATATTCAGTCCTTCTTATGAAACTACAAATCCCAAGTAAACTAACTCTTTATTCAGGAAACTACAATTCTTCATATTTATCAGTATCTTCTCTTTCTGCAAATTCCTCAACACCAACTTAAGGTGTCTTCAATGTTCATCTCTATTCTGAATGAAAATCAAAATGTCATCTAGATACACTATCACCAACTTCCCATCAAATTCTTTGAAAACCTCATTCATCATTCTCATGAAGGTATTGGGTGCATTAGTAAGTCCAAATCACATCACTGACCATTCATACAATCCATCATTAGTTTTAAATGGTTTTTTCCATTCATCCCCTTCCCTTATCCTAATCTGACGATGCCCATTTTCAAATCTATTTTGGAAAAATATCTTGAACCACTTAAACAGTCCATCAAATCATGAATTATGGGTAAAGGGAATCTATACTTGATAGTTATCTTGTTTATTTCCCTAGAGTGAGTGCACATCATCCACCCCCGATTTCTCTTTGGACTAAGTATAGTGGGTACTGCACAAGGACTTAAAATTTCTTTTACCAATCCTTTCTCAAGCAGCTCCTGTACATACTATTTGATTTCTTCATTTTCTGGAAGAGTTAATTTGTATGATTGTTTATTAGGTAAACTTTCACCTGGTATTAAATCATTGTGATGACTAATAGTTCTTAAATGGGGAAAAGCATTTGGAAACTCATCCACAATAATTTCTGCACACTCATCAATAATTTTTTTAACTTCAATAGGAAAATCATCTAAATTCATGGAAGTTAAAATTACCTTTGGCTTACCAACAAGGGAAAAATGTAGATCCTCCTCTTTCTAAACTTCTTTCAATAGTTCTTTTCCAGACATCAACAAAATTTTTGATCCTGAACCTTCCTGAACTACTTCATCTTCCAAGGGTGAAAAAGTATGTCTTTTCCCATCCTTCTCCAGAGAATAAGTATTTTTCCTCCCATCATTAACAAATTTTCCTGTCATAATGCCATGACCTCCCTAAGAGTATATGGAACACATCCATAGGAATTATGTCACATAATATTTAATCTTTGTAAGTAGCAATCTGGAATTCCACATTACATTGCTCATTCACCAAGAGTTGATGTCCTTTCTACAACCAGGACACTTTGTATGGAGTGGGATGCTTCATCCTCTTCAATCCCCACTTCTATACCATCTCAGTGGTAACCAAATTATCTGTACTAGAACTATAAATAACCATCTTACAACACTTACTTTGGGACTTACACCTTGTTATGAACAAACTTTTCTTTTGAGCTGGTTCATGTACTTGTTTCTTTGTTTTTACTAAGACTCTCTTCAAAATAAGCAATTCTCCTTCCTCTGGAGGGTTATTCATCTCTGTTTCTTCTTTTGATTCTTCTTAAGCCTCCACAACATTCATTAGAGGAAATTTCAACTCAAAATGGGCCTCCTAAGGAAAATTAATAAAAAAATAGTTAAGATAATAAAATAATATTTATTTATTTTGGAGGAAGAAAAGAAAAAACTACTTTTTTGTTCGTATTTTCGACATATCTCCCTATGTGTTTACTCAAATTTCAATCAAGAGAGTTCATTGGATGTAGAACTAATTAAATTCTACATCCAACGAGAACCCACTTGACATACTTTTGCTGGGCTCCGCTACCCCAAAAATAAGAAATAACTGAAAAAATGTGATGATGACATCATCATCATGTTCTTTCAGGTATTTCTTATTTTCAGGGTAGCAGGGACCATAAAAAGTATGCTGAGTGGGTACTAGTTGGATGAGGAATTTAATTCCAAATCCAACGAGCTCTCCTGATCGAAATTTGAGTAAAAACATAGGGGGATATGTCAAAAATACAAGAAAAAAAGGAGTTTTTTTTATACCTATCCTCAAATTTATATTAAAATATTGTTTAAGAGGTGCTCCCTTTTTGAATTTTAAAGAATTTTGATTGGCTAATACATGATGACATGGAATTTGTATTATTTTTGCAAGGTCCATTTTAAATTGAAATTTCCTCTAATGCACATTTCTCTGATTTGAAGACTGGTTTCTTGGACAATTCCAAGACATATGCCCAATCTCTCCACAAGCATAACACTTTACTTCTCTATGTCTACCTCTTCCTCTGCATCCTATGAATCCTCCTCTCTGGGATGAATGACTACTATAACCCTCAATTCCATATTTGGAATTCCTACCTTCACTACTAGGAGATCCTCTTCCTCTTACTATATTCTTTCCCTTGTTTTTCTGGTTCTTTTTCTGAACAATTTCTCTTCTACCTTCAAAGCTACTTGATATACATCTTCTACATTTTTAAAATTTAATAAACTGATTTCATCCTGTATATCATATCTTAGTCCATTGATATACCTAGCTACTCTTTCTAGACCACCCTATGTGTTTCCATCTGTAATACTCAGTCTATAAAAATCTTTTGTGTATTATTTTATAGTCATCTCCTTCTATTTAAGGATTTGTAATTGTCTAATAAGATTCAATTGATAGTCCTTAGGCATAAAATAACTCTTAATATCACGTAGCATCTTATCCCAAGAATTTATTTTTTACTTACCTATTCTTTATCGATGGATTTGGAGCTCATCCCACCATATAGTTGTATGTCCCTTCATTATGGTAGCTACATATCTTACTTAATTATTGTCTTCATTTTCTTCATGATCAAAATATTTATTCAGAGCATTAATCCAATCCATGATTTCTTCAACATTTAAGTTACCTTCATAGATAGGTACTTCCACTCTTGGTCAGTTACTGGCCTTCATCGGCAACTTCAAAACTCTGACTTCTTCAGGATATTCTTCTTCTTTGTTAAGGGATTCTTCTTATTCATCATTGTTATCTAAATTGTCTGGGTGGTTCTTTCTTTCCGTAGCTTCTAGTATTTCTTCCAGTATTCTCATGTCCCTCTACATATTTTCCTTTGCAGGTTGTCTTCCTCGACCACATCCTACAGGAACCCCATGCGCTCGTCATCTTCTTGGTGGCATCTTTAGCCAAGATATGATACCAAACCTAATGCCAGGTAGAGATGTGAGTCCAATCAGCAACCCAAAACTAATCCAATCATCTCACAAAGTATTCGATATGTTGTCCAACTCACTCGTGGATTTCAAATCCTTGATAAATTCCATTTCATAAATGAAATTTTGCAGCCATCCAGAATGTTAACAAACTTTCTTGTTAACTTTGTGAAATAGCTTGTGGACCGTTCGATCAGAGTCCCCACCAAATTAACAGTGGACTCCAAAAAAAATCAAGTGCTTTCCATAAAAAGTTCACGCACATCAAAATTTCTTTGGACCACGTAACTCTTCCCTACGAAATCCCTGTGGACTGTCAATCTACTTTGATGATTGATATCCGTCATTAATCTAAATCTAAATTCCAATGATTAATTCTAAATTTTGCAACTTGGCCCCTCTTTTATCATCCTTTCTCTTTGTCCAGTGAAATGTCTTTATCGTCGTCTATCTTATCCAAGGCTGAACTCCACCACATGATCTTCAATCGTATGGGAGGTTTGTTTAAGTTTAACTTGGGCACATGTTTTGTTTGAGAAATTTGATTTCAACTGCAAATATTTCAAAGATATGCACCCTTTAAGACTCTGTAATCTTCGCCGAATTGATCATTGAAAGGATCAATTCCCTCTTGCAAATCTCCTTAAAGGAAATTTTTATCTCCTGCACTTATATCAGAATTCGAAGAGAAAACATAAATAAGCACACAGAGAATTTCAAACTCATGCTTCTCGTGATTCAAAAACGAAGGTATAACCACTCAATAATTTGTAGAGTAAACTTGGTTATGCATTCCATTGAACCAGATGTAGAATTACTCGCAGAAGTTGTACTCTTCACTCCTCACTCACCTATCATATCTTATCTGTTACATTCAATTCTTCTTATAACACTCAACAAACCTATCAGATCTAAATAGCTTGGAACTAAAGATCTAATAAAAGAAATCATATCAACAAATATCCGTCCTTGAATAATTCCTCTCAGGGATCAAGGAGAACAATGGAACACTGCCACTTATTAAAACTTATCCTATCTATCTAGTAGCGAACCCTATCAATCTAGAAGTGATTACATGGAATGTTGACTCATCAGTCAACGAAATCTGATCTGGATTATCGTGCATCACATTGTCAAATTTTTTTACGAGACTTTGTCATATTTTCAATGAGAATTATTTGGATTTTCGATGATACTTTGTTGTATTTTTTACGAGACTTCATCGGATTTTCGACGTCACTGTTGTCAAATTTTTTATATAGTTGGCATATTTTTGCAACGGTAACTAGGCTCCTTGGCATATTTTTGTAACAGTAAGTAGGCTCCATTTCATCGGATATGCGAAAATTGTTGAATTTGAAAATATATAAATTATAGAAACATTCCAACATGTTTTCTATAGAAGTAAACGTTTGCAGAAATTATTTTATTCCTCGACTGACAGTTTGCGGAATTATTTTATTCTTCGATGGACGGTTTGCAGAAATCATTTCATTCTTCAACATACGATTTGCAAAATTATTTTATTCTTTGACAAATGGTTTGCAGAAATAGTTATCTATGGACCTTGATTTTTTAAGATGGTCGATGGTCTTCATTCAATATTTTTGTGACAAAATGTGAAATAGCAATATTCCTGATCCAAACGAACAAAATCGACAATTGCTTGCTAGACTGTGGGATGGACTGAAAAGAAGGTTTGATGGGAAATTTTATTTTCCATGTAGTCAATGTAGGGTCTTTAAAAGGAGAATAATATTGATCAGAACAACAAGAAAACATTGTAGGGAACATTAACACGTTGAGGGAGAATGAATATCATCCATTTGTAAGTTTTTTATATTTTTTCTTTGGTAAATGTATGTATTATTTTAATATCTATTATATTAAGTTATATATATTGATCTATTCATGTACTTATAAAGGTAAGACATCCTATGGCATATTGTCTAGAGGAAGTGCTTTCAAAACAAGTACCGGAGGAACATGGAGCTATGATTAATGGAGAACAAGTTAATGATCCTAATGAAGAAAATGATCATACTGATAAAGTAGTTGAAGAGGATGGTACAAATACATTGATCCATGATTCATTTAATGTTAGAATAGATGATTTTGATGATCATTATCATGAAAATATTGATGAATTTGATGATGTTCATGATTTACCTATTCTTGAGAAGGAATACGAACCACTTTATGAAGGCTCCAACACAAATATTTTCTCTGCTATATTGTTGATAATGAACTTGAAAGTTATGAATGGTCTTTCAAACATACCAGTCATATGGATTTTAAGGTATGTAAAATAATCCATCACATATATATGATTGTGATAAAGTTTATCTTTGTTCCTCTAATAATTGTATTGTTAATTCATAATTCAAATTAATACGGATGAAATGTGTTTAATTAATATTATTTATATATTATATTATCTAGTTTTTTATTTTAATTTGTTGTAGCTTGATAGCTGAACTTTTGTTACTATCGTCAAATATTTTACCTCACACATATCGATATCTATCTGCCATCATAAAAGAAATTGGAAAGCATTATGAATCAATTCATGCATGCCTCGATGACGATGTTATATATTATAATCAACATGAATTTGCAACAAAATGTTTGGAATCTCATATCAATAGATATCGAACAGATCAAGTAACAAAAAAGGTTCCTCCCAAGGTTCTTCATTTTATTCCCATTATTCCACAGTTGCAACGACTATTCATGTGCAAAAACATATCACAATTTATGGATTACCATGCAAGGAACAAAATTCAAGGTAACGTTATTTGAATGTCTACAGATGGTTCTGCATTTAGAGATATGGAGGAAAATGGACTCACTTTGAAGAAGAAACTCGTAATCTTAGGATTTATTTAGCAACATATGGTGTCAATATATTTGCAGAGATGAGATCTGTTTACACAGTGTGGCCTATTTTTTATATCAACAATAACATTCCTCCATGGTTTTCAATAAATATGGAGCACTTAATGTTGTCGATGATTATTCCAGGTATATTGTGTCTACAAATGTTTTATTTTTAGTGTAGTTGTGGCATCTCATTTGTAGTATTTTTTTTCCTAATGTCATATATATATTTTTATTTTTCTCTTTTGCATGTTTTATATAACTAAATGGTACTCATAATTATATGTTTTATATGTTCAGAGCATTCACGTAAGTACCAAGTTAAAGATATGAATGTATATAGTGAACCTCTTATAGAAGAGCTACTAAATTTATGGAATGGAATCGCTATGTATATCATATCTATACCAATACAACAAAGGAAATTTCAATTCCATGCAATTCCTGTATGGACAATACATGATTCCCCATGGTTAACCCATTTTTGTGGTTTGTATTTTTAAGTTCCACTTTAATTGCATTTAATTTTATGAACTAGTTAATATAGTACTATGCACGCATTTTTTTAAAAATATTCCATTCATTTTATATATAATTTTAATTGACATAGATATTCCATCGCTTTATGTAGGTCTTCAGACAAAGGGAAAATTTGCATGTCTAGTTTGTGGTCCTAAAATCAAATCTCATCGCTCAAAAAGCTTAAGAAAGGAGGTGTTTGATGAGTATATAGGCACTTCCTCTCTAATAATCAAAGATATGTAACAACCAAAAAATATGTATTCAATGGGAAGTAAGAGACTGCATTAAAACCATAGAGAATGACACCTCGCCTATGGAAGCTGCAATATAGTAGAAATCGTCAAGCTGGTATGTATGAATCATCGTATATGATATGTTATGTATTTTTTTATGGTGTGATTTTTTCTATAATTGACATTGATTTTTGTAATTTCTTTATAAACTACGATTAATGATGTTTTTCATGATCATGAAGGCATTAATGGAATTCCACAAGGAATGAAAAGTCATCCTAAGCAATTCATCAGGTTTCCCTACTATGAGAACCTACAAATTGTTTAGTTGTTTGATACAATGCATATTGAAAAGAATGTGACTGAAACATTATGGAGAATATTGGATCTACGGAGTGATAAAGAAAAATTTGTTAAAATTTGCAAAGACATTGAAGAAGGAAACGATGCAATGAAAGACGTCATTCAATTTCATAGCAACGGAGACCAAATTAATAAAAACTCACTCCATGGATGTTAACGGAGTATCAAATTAATGTTGTAAAAGAAGTGATGTGGAAAATTAAATTTCCCACTGTATTTTGTGTGAACATGAAGAATATCATAACAAAGAAATGTGATTTTGTGGGGGGGGGAACACATGATTGGCATGTCTTCATGAAGGTAATTATTATGGTATCCATATAATTATTATTTTCTTTAGTCCAATGCATATTGTAGTTATTTTTTTTTCTACCCTTTGTTTAAAAAATTATGTGGTTTGTATATTGTTACAGTATGTTCTACCTCTCTCTCTTCCAGACAAATTCAACAACAATGTCAAACAAGTTATATATAATCTTGGGAAATACATGAGGTAACTAGTGATTTTCCACATGTGCTCAGTGTTTGTTTAATTCATTGTAGAACTTATATTTTTTTTTTTCACTAATTCATGTTATGTAATATAAGGTTTTTTTGGTTAAATATCATTTTCTCTTTGTGTCACTTGTAGATGGTTGTCATTTAAAGAAATCCATAAAGAAGATAAAAATTATTGGAGGAGAGAAATTCCTTGTCTCATCTGTGAAATTCAGAAGCATCTAGCTTCGAAATTTTTCAATGCATACGAACACTACCTCATACACCAAGTCAAGGTTATTGAATTATGTGAACTTCTGCACTCAAGATCCATGTAGATGGTTGAGAGGGACTTGAAATTTATGAAGGGTTTGGTTAGACAACGAGCACGTGCTGAGGGCTCTATGATGAAGGGATATACAGTATACCAAAATATGTTGTATATCAGTGAATATCTTCCTAATTTAGCATCAAGGCTCAATTTTCGTCATAATTGTGATCCAAACTCCAGTAACAATTTTGAAGGGGAGTACCTGAAGGGGAAAGGTAATTATTATCTAGTGGATATTAATTAATATAATAAATTTGACTTCTTATTTTTATGTATATATATCATACATATTCTATTTTTATATTCAATATATTGCATCAATTATGAATGTATACTTTGTTAAGATAATTTACATTCGTATTGAATTTTAATTTTTATTGTCATCAATCAGTTGGTCAAGAGTGGGATGTAATGCATTTATACATCGCAAACAATCTTGATTGGATGAAGGTATGGATTGAACGATGTGAAGAATTTGGTCATGGAATATCATGGGAAGGTGTGGCTTCATTGGTTGAAGTAGCACATCGTAATAGGATATTCCAATCTTACACAAGGGGAAATCGATTTAGCATATGGTTTAAAATATAAGTAGGCAAGCATATTAGTCAACCACACTATTTTTTTTGGCAAATTACATATTGCTATACACGTTGATTTTTTCCCTGTATGGCATAAACATGCACTTAATCATAAATATTGAATCATTATGTAATATTTTCGTGTATTTCTTGTTGTAGGTAAAACACCATAACACTATGGTGTGCAATGGTTGTAGATATCACATAAAAAATATGGATGAAATGAAGAAAACATCATATTGTGGGATATTTGTAGTCTATGAGACCAATGTTTCCTATAGAAGTAACAAACATCCAGAACTCTTAGAAAATCGATACTATGGGTATCTAGAAAAAATTCTTCAGTGTGACTTTAACTCCTTCAAGGTAGTTATGTTCGTTGTCAAATGGTACAGGTTACAATTTAATCAATGTGATCCTGAT